>WBMZ01005097.1:0-154303 GCA_013400975.1 Atrichornis clamosus
AGGAAGAAAGCATGACATTCAGTTAGCAATTTTATTATCTGTTTTTGACAAATAGGAAGATGTACTGCAGTTCACAGAGTATTGCAGTAAAAGCCTGTGCAAGCAGACAGTGTATTGAGAGTTTTCTTAAATTCGGGATGGGACATGTAGATAATGTGTAAAAATTACTTAGTCCAACTCAACCCGTTTTGTTTGGGAAAGAGTTTTGGGTTCCACCTGATCTGAAATGAGTTTAAGATACTAGGAATTGCTCTGTCTGTTGATTACTTTGTACTTTAAAAAAAATGTTCCCATTCCTTATCAGTTAAGTGACAGCTAATTATTTTACTGCATGCTATGAGAAATTAGAGTAGGGTTTTTCCCCAGCCTTCAAGTTTTTTTTCCCAAAAATGTCTTTTACAGATAGTTCTGGTTATAATCCTCCTTTTCAGCAATGTTTTCCCCTCTGCTACTTGACCGTTTTATCAATCCTTTTTGGGCAGAGTGTCCAGGATTTTTTTCCAGTCAAACAGGCAATAGTGAAATATTCCTGATGTGTTCTTCATTATTCTTCTCATCACATTCTACGTTGTGACAATTCTGTTTAGACTATGAGTCTACCTGCAGTCCCTGTTTGTTGAGAGAGCTAAAACAGACTCTAAATCAACCATTCTAGAATTTCTCCTCCTATACTGTTCTCCAGTGTGGAAAGAAAACCCAAAATAAATAAAATACTCCCAAACCGTAAAATAACTAACAAGCAATTATAAGTAGGAAAAAAAGGTGGCACTTCTGATTATTTAAATAATTCAATTCAGTCTCCAGTACTTTTTGCCCTGATTTTGTCTCTCTCAAAGAGAGCAATGATTAAGTAGGATAACTGGAGTTCCCTTATATGCATCTCATTATTTTCCTCAACATTAATGGACTATGGTAGAACCCATTTTATCTCTGCTGAAGTCAGTTCAAAGTTCCTATAGCATTAGGTAGGGCCAGGACTTCATTCCCCATCTGTTGCTGGGGGAAGGTAAAAACGGGTGGAGTGAGGTATTTTTCAAAGGCTCGACCGACCAACCTTCTCCTGAAGGCACCTGAAGTCTCCTGAAATCTGTTGGGCCACTGCTGAATCCTTTTGAAAATGCTTTCCAAAGACTATATTAGTTATTTTTAGTTTCTCTGTTACTGTATGAAATGGAATTCTAATGAGAACTGTGTTTTCTGTTACCTCAAATATTCTTACAATGGCTAAACATTAATATTGCTGGAAAAATTAAAAATCTGATTCCTCCAAGTCTAAGGCTGACTTTTTTTTTATTAATTCAAAGGTCCTGAAGATGTAGGTAATGATATTGACCCTTTCTATTTTGCCTTTAAAGCCATTATGTATGTACATACATTTAACAGGAGTTTTTTAGGGATGAGTGGAATCTCTGAGGTCCGTGTGCTGTACTGTTTTCTGACAATACTCTCAAAAATATGTGTAAGAGTTCACAGATAATTCTTCAATTAGACAACTTAAAAAAAAATCCACAGTCAGAGAGAATGTCTGTTTATAAAAACAACATAGATCCTACATACTTTGTGTAAGTACAGTGATATTAATACTATAAACAACAGGAGTTTCATATGCCTTGTCTGATTCGGTTCAAAAATTATTTTGTTTTCCTTTGTTTTAGTGCATGAACTTTGATTTTGCTTTATTAAACTGCCTTTATCCTGACCCTTGAGTTGTTTTATACACCATATTATTTAGTCCACCCCCATCCTTCTGAGGAGGGGAGTGATAGAGCAGCTTGGTTGCTATCTGGCATCCAATCAAGGTAAGCCCACCACAAAAACATAGAAAAGGTTTTGGAGGTTTGGTTGTCCAGTGTGATAACAAAGGATTTGATACATAAAATAAGCATTTTTTTTTATTGAATAGCAGTTTAAGAGTAAAATTTTATTCTTGCCCTATAACTGGCCTGTAAATTGCTGAACCACCTCATATGGCCTCACTGGCATATCAAAGGGAAATAACTCAAGCATTTTGGATACCTAGTTATTTGTTCCTTTTATTATCTCATCATCTGCTTTCCTGGTTTATTTCCTAAGTTAGTCTTAGAAGCTGAGATTCTCTTTTGATCACTGCATCTGAAGCTAGAGAAGCACATGTGCTGGGGTCTCATTAGGAATAAAATTAACATTTTGGCATGTACTTGGTAACTGCTGTCATTTGTTGATGGTGGGAGAGCGTGAAGAGCATAAGGATCTTGGGCTGTGCTCTTCTTCTGACAGCAGTTCCAACATCTGCAGAAAGCATTTTAGCAAGAACTAGAAAAGTGGAATAAATAATGGCAAAATTACACATACGGTGTGAAGGTGACAGAGACAAATGTATTTCCAACTCTAGCTGTACTCTTTCTGACCCACCCTTTTGACAACTAACTCAAGTGACAAGACACTGAGCAAGAGCATATGTGATTATTATGCACAATGTAGGGTTCAGAACAAAGCTTAAATAATTGCATGCAGTATCAATTTGTTTGATCTAGGAATAAAATCCTCACCAGATTGTCTCGTGCCTGAGTGTAACGTTGAATGGTTTTCTTAGTACGTATTATCTGAAAAAGCCTCATCTGTCTGAGAGATCAGCCTTGGGTGGTGCACAGCTGATGCTGCAAGAGGCAGCAGCATGTAGAAGTGATTCGGCTGTTATTTGTAAAAATGGACTTAGACTGAGGCTGTTCCTTTATATCTCATCTCTCTTACTGTAATGATCTGAAACTTCCACTCTCTCAACATGAATTAGTCCCATTTTAGGAATGGGTTTGTAAAATGCACTTAATTTAAAATGATTTCCTGTATATAAAAGCTTCGGAGATTTTATCTTCTGTTGTATGTATTTATTGAAAATTGTGCTATCTGTCTTGCCAAATTATCTACTTCTGTCACTGGATACTCTTGACAGATTTTTTTACCACCCATTTCATCTGTATTGAGATCAACAATTTACCAGCCCCTCTTACTTTCATGGTGGTAAGAAAAACAGAACAAAAATATGAAAGGAAACCTGAGTGGTAAATTTTCATCATCAGTTATATCAGGGCAAAGTTGCTGTTTATGATTTAATGTACTATTTTTCCACCTACTGTCCTGCTTTTTTTACCTATATGTACTTTTCTCTCACTCTACTACCAGCAATGCATATATTTTCTCATAGAGACCATCTAGAGACCATCTTTCCAAACATTAGTGTTTCATAAATGACGACCTGACAGCAGTTCACTGTCCACCCACGAAAAGCCAGTTCCACTATCAGACTCACTCAGACTGTACTCACAATTTTGAGATGGATTTTCCAAAATTTATTTAGTTTGATAATTCACTAGCATTTGTTTGGGGCTCAGACACATCTTCCAGGATGCAACAGTCTCAGGAAGGACAATAAAAACTTCACCACAAGTTCTGAGCACTGCTTCATACAGCATTCACTTGAAATGAAAGAGTCTGCCTGAAGCCAAAGTAAACATACAGTTACATTCTCCTCACAAAATTTATTTACTCTGTCAGTCAGGGCAAATCTCTCATTCTTGTCAAATTACACAGTCCCTCTGGCAGGTCACAATAGCCATGGTGGCATTATCAATATTTTTAAAAGGTCATCTATCAGAGAATGTGTGTTGTAGGTAATGAACAAGAAGGAAAGACATTTAGTACGCTCAGAGAATTGAAAATGTTACAAAAAGCTTATATACCTTAAGAACAAGAATTTGATATATTTGCATTTTACAAACCATATCAACATTCACATAACTCTGATTTTGCCAAACAAGAGAGTTATTCTTTTTGCCACAGTCTTCTGTGTGATTGATACTGGTCTCCACATGCAGGAAGAATGAGTTCATATCGCAGGGAGCATTTTATTAAAAGAAAGAAACAAACAACTGGTTTGATTTTCAAAAAGCATTTTATTTAAATAGGTGTGTTTTGTTGTGAGAACGTGCACTTTGTTTTCTGGAAGCAACTCAGCTTTTCTAGTATTTGTTTGTCTTAAGCTGATAGTGATGACATCTAAGGAAACAAAACTATCCTTGTTAAGTCCTCTGAAAGATCCCACTGCTACTTTGCTGTTCATAGAAAAATAGGAAGTCTGTCTGGTGCTTTACAGATAAATGTGATCTGTTGTGGCTCCAAGGAGCTTACAGTTTAAACCTCAGAGCTTGGTTCTATATATCAAATATATAATCTTTCATTGGTATGTATTAAGACTCAAAACTGAACTTCGGAAATTTTTCTTTTAAGATTCGTAAATATTCTAGTAGATATAAAAAAGTGTTTGGACTATTTTTTCCCCTAGAAAATGGAAGATAAGCCACATGAAGGGAAACTTTTTTATTTTTTAATTTTTCATGCTCAGGGAACAGAATTTAAGTTAAAACGTGTGATTTCTTTTCAGTACATGAAAACAGCAAAATCTTATCTAAATTTCAGTCCAGAAATTTTGAGCTTTTTAGGAAATAAAAGAGGTCTTGCCATTTTAATTGAAAAATCCACATCTGATATCAGCAGTTGTTATCAGCACTGCACGTGATCAGTGCCCAGGCGTGTGGGGCGTTCTGTGTGGTTGTGGAGAAAATGTGGGAGACTTGCTAATTTCTTTTTGATGGTTCAAAATCTCACCACGCAACCACTTTGCTACACAAAAGATTCCTGCCTGAGATATGTACGAATGAGAAACACCTTATGCTCTGATGGTGGAGAACTTGGTTCACTGAGACTCCTTGCACGACCCAGGAAGTTTGGGAGCAGGGAAAATATTGAGTTTCAAGTGTGTGATGGTCAGGGTGGGCTTCAGCTGTGTCAGTAGTCATTTGGCACAGGAGGAGGAAAGCACAACGGGGGCTTTGGCTGGCAGTTCAGGTTTGCTCAGGCAGCAGCTCGAGGGCACTGCTGCTGCTGGTGTTATTTCACCACTGAAGTTTGTGTTTTAAGCTACAGAGATGGTTCGTTAACAACAAGTAATTCCAGCTCACACTGTGTCTCTTGCTTTCTCAATAGCTTGGCTATGAAAAGCCTTTGGCACTGCTTTCTTCGACTGAGATTCCCTGCTGAGAGTCAAAATGCTTCTGTCCCCGTTTTCTGTCATTGTCACTGGTGCATATTTATGTGTTGACTAAATGTTCACTAAAGTTTACGGGCAGGTTCCGCAGCGTTCCCTTGGCTTTGCATCAGGGAAAAGGCAGCCAACACTAGGCCTTCATGAGCTAAAAGAAAATCAATTTTAATTCCACAGGATGGAATTATTGGGGTAGAAAAGAGAAGTCATTAAATAGCCTTGCTTGCTCCAAGGCTAGTGATATGGAAGAAGAACCGAAAAGAAAAATTTTAACACTGGATTGCCATAATTGTTGTAGGCACCTACCTTATATTGGATTCCCTTGTTAACCTAATAGCTAGCTGGAGTTTGTAAGTATCCATATTTTCTCATGGAAAGCAGTACAACTATTACTCTGGTAGACAAATGGTGCTGCTGCTTTCCTTCTCTAATTAAAACTAGTCACCATAAAAGAAGGCAGTAGGATACCACAGCAACGTATTTTAAAGCTACTGTGAAATACAGGCCTGTAAATTTGATGTAGTAACAATAAATGCATATAAAATAAACACTAACATTTAACTATAAGGCTGGAAAGAAAATAAAAAAAACCAGGGAAGGCAGCCCAGAGGCTGGGCTGAGTTTGTGGAAGGGGCCTTACATGACTGTGGGCAGGGATTTGGTTGGGCCCTGACAACTTCCCCAGGCTGGGGTTACTGCAGCCATGGGTTTGTAATGGGGCTGCCCAGAGGTGCCTCCATGTAGTCTCCTTCCAGCTCTTTCTCCAGGATCCCTAGGTGCCTCCCGTGGTCCTCTCCACACCACCACCCCTAGCAGAGGGCAGGCAGCATGCTGAGGGACCTTACCACCCTGTGCCTGTCTGCGTACCTTGGATTTTAGCATTTCAAACGGTTCTGGTTTCTGCATTTTGAACGGTTACATTTGGTTGTCATTTCTCTGTGAGAGCCCAGAAGTATTTCTGCTGTTGGTACCATTGCCATGTATGAAAGTCTGCATCTTCCAGCAGGCTCTTCAGGCACTTCTCATATAAGGATATCTTCATGTGTGCAAAGAATTTTCAGTGGAGTTCAAATGTCTTTAACTCAAGGAGTAACAAGCACCATACGCAACCATCTGCTCATACTCAGCTCTTCTAAACTGTCAGTGTCCCATCAGAGAAGCCCAGCTCAATATCTGAAGACTTCTCGTGTTGTACTGAAGCCCCACAGGGTTGTACCTTAGTACATGGAATGTGTGGATCTTACCAAAAGACACTAGTAGACACTTCTGGTCTTATTTTGCCAGCATTTAAGAAGAGCTATTAAAATCTGAAGTATTTTTTGAGATACTGTGTCAGGTTTGTATCTCTTAGGTTGTTTGGTTTGTGTACACAGTCTAAATTAACCGCAGTGGGTTATGAAAGGGCAGTAATCAATAAGACAGCTCATTATCTATGATATTTATAATTATTCCAATGCTAGTACTAATGTATTGGTTTAACTAAAGCATATTAAAAAAAGAGATGTCCTAACAGGACATCTCATTATCACCCTTATTTTTGCTCTGAAGTTTTATTAGAAAATCACGCTCCTCATGTGAACTACCACAACAACAGCATTATCCCCAGGGCGTTTTTTCATATCAAGGTTAATTTAAAGTGATTAGCGTGAGCACTACAGATGTTGCTATGGGAATAGGAACCTCACACCTACTATGATGGACATCACATGATTGCTGGTACAGTGCCAGTGTGATTGGATTATTTTTTTTAATGCCATGCAAAATAAGTCACGTGATGAAGATCAGAATCTACTTAATAGCATTTCATATTCTGGAAATCAATCACCTTTTCTCCATTGCTCAGTGTATAAAGTGCCTAAAGAGCACATAAAAGAGATGTCTTTGGTTTACTGCTGCTTGTAGCTGACTGCTTGCCTGGTAAAATCTACCACTGGTGACTAAAACATACACCTATGTGAAAAATGAAAAAACCAATTAATTTCATTTTACCATAATAAGAAATATTTTAAATAAAATGGAATAAGATCTTAGAATGAACATAATTAGATCACTTTTTATAATAAATCCCCTTAGTGAGTGTATGCAAAGCCATGTAGGGATGGATGATCCCTATGCCATTAACGTCAGTGAGAAACACCTTATTTGCCTTAGTAGGTACCTCTAGATTCTCCTCTCTCAAATCAGTCACAGGAGTATTTTAGTATATGGTATCGCAGTGAGGAGAAAGAGAAAGGTGTTTTCTAGGACAATAATTAGCACAGAGAAATGTGGCATATTCAAAATACTAATTTTAATGTATTATTTAATAACACTCTCACAAGTGTGGACAAACGACTGTGATTGACAGAGTCTTTAGCAATACCACTTTGGTGGAATGGGATATCTTTGTTGTCTGCAGGGGGGTGCTTTATAATCTACAGGGTGCTGTGTAATGCCACTGGGAGACACTTTTCTCTCACTGGTGACTGCAAACAAAGGCCCCAAATTTGGCCTTCTAAATTACATCTAGAACACACTCTATACTAACTTCAAGTGCAGTTCATTAACCTTTCATTCACATTCTTCTCTTGTCATTATTGCTATGAGTAATGTTTGGATTTTATATCTGCAATTTTCTTATTACCACTAAAATAGAAGCAGTTAATTGGGAAACTGCTCTGAATGCTGGCTTTATTTTCCAGATAATTTTATGTCTTTGTTACATGGTGTAGTTTTAAGCATGCTAATGGTATTCTATACAGGGTGGTGTTACACAGAAAATTAGTGAGAAAAAAGGAACAAGTAAAGAAGATTTTTGAACATACTGAGGATAACAGAGACTATTCCAAGCTCATACTTCATTTGTTTGAACACTGACAGAATTCTCACTTCTACTTTTAAGGTGGAATAAATTTGTGGTTTAGATAGCACCTTTCATCCCTCAGAGAGTGTCAAAAACTAATTAGAGATTGATATTATACTCTCATGATGGGTGATAGGTAATCATGACATTAGCAGTTCTTCAAGCCCAAGCTAACAATAGCACTGGTTCATGAGATTGGATTTGTTTGTCAAGTTAGCTGAAATTCTGTAGTATTACTGCCCTCTGTTCACAAGAGATATTCTGATCTTTAATTTTCAAAGAATAGTCACTTGGGAGGGACCAGGATACGGTTTTGTGATCACTGGAAGGGCAGAAACATCAGCAGCTTGCTACTTGGAAACACCCTCAGCAAAGAGAACAGGAATGAATATAATAGAATAGAATATTTCAGTTGGAAATAGTGGATTTAAAAACTCATATCACTGCAAAAGTTTTTTGTCAGCTGAGCAGTTTCACTCACTTTTGAATAAGCCATACAATATCTGGCTATTCAGGAGGTAAGTAGAATATAAAAACAAAGACAAATTGATGGGTTTCTTCATTCTTCTGGCCCTTTCCATTCACTCAGCACCTGTGCCAGGAGACTTGATACTCAGCTCTTCACTCATATTGATATTACTGTTAGAGTTTAAATGTAAATAAATAAACTATGCAGTGGCCTTCAGAGATGAAGAAGTTGTGGCTGTAACTGTAGTAAAACAAAATGGTTGTTCCTGACTGGAATCTGAAACAGCTTCTACTCTGCCACAAAACAGAGGAATGACCTTGGGCCTCTTTATCCACATATCCACATACAATACCACACTTCCATAGGCAAGTGGTAAAGTTGTGGATCTAAGTTTTTTCCATTAGTAAAAAATGGTACAGTATCTGAGGTAGCTGGGAACAATCAAGAAATGCACATGCAAGCCACTTTGGGTACTGCATGAATGCTACAGCGTTCCACTCATGTAAATCAGTTCCACATCCTTATTTCTCCTCAAAAGTTTGATAAATCCTTGATGGATAGGCTCTTAAATATTGGATTCCTTAGGTGATGATGGGTATTATTGCATTAATACCACTACACTAGAACTAAAATATGCACAGAGGCTTTTTTTCAGCTTCTTTCTTTCCAAGTTGTTCAATCTGATAATATTTTTCTAATAATGTAGAAAATAAGGCAGAATTTTTAAGCAGTTCTAAGGATAGTCATGATTTTTTAAAATGTAAAATTCTTGGAGAATTGTTTGCCATGATGATGTTACTATGATAACTTTCAATAGTAATAATGATACAGTGCTGTAAAAAATATAGTTATTAAAATGATAGATCACATCCAAAGTATTTTTGATATAAAATCAGTAATTATTTTAAAAACATAATTTCATGTCTTGAGGCAAAGATAGACACTTAGGATGCTAATTTCATTTATACCAAATGCATTTCAGAAAATTTCTAAAGAAAAAATGGGAAGATATTCAATGATGTTATCCAGTAGTTGAAGACATTAACAGTTTTATAATTGGAATGTTTAGGGAATAAAAACATGAGCCCATCTTTTTAAATTCAAAAAAATATTTTTTTCTACTTTGAATCATTCTATGTTTCCAGTTGCATGCAGACAATATGTATTTTATAAAAAAAATTAATAGAAGACTGTTAAAGAATCATCTCACAGTCTCCAGATTAAGCAGAAGAGGAAATTATATAAGAATTTCAACCCCTTGTCCAGAGAAAAGACTTTGGGAAATGTGTTGCAGTCTCTGACTTCTAGATGTACTGTATATTCCAACAAGTTTCCAGAAATTCAGCTGGCAATAGTTAGAGCTGCAGTATATGTCGACAACAAATCTTAAAATCACTCTCTCTCCTGCAGTTCAGTTTCCTATGTTCCACTTTGCTGTCCTACATACATTCTGTGTCTGTGAACAAGTGGGAGTTTTTTTCAGTATAGATATCTAAGTGCTGGATTTTCCCCCCAGACTTTCTATGCAAATGCTTTGACTATCTTTTTGTTATAATTATGTAACAACCTACTAAATTAACTCATTATCCTCCTATGTTAACAAAAGCAACATTTTTAAAGGTTGCACTTGGTTTCTAACAAAAAAGGAGTATTTTACTCTGAATATGACTATTCCTGAAAATTGGGCAGTTTATTACTGGTAATTTCTGTTGTTAAAATTTCTTTTGAATCGTTTAATTGTATCTTGGTTCCATTAAGGATCTTTGGAAAATTTTGTCACACTGGCACGTTAAGTGTCATTCTGGCACATTTTAAAGCATTTTTATAGCATTGTGAGCTTGCACATGTGAGGTCAGTACTTTCCCAGAGCTCGTATGTGGTCCCACTTTAATTTTAGCAGAACCAGTGAGATGCAGTTGTTGTTACCAGAGATCTCCCTGTGTAACTCTAACAACCAGCAAGTGCCAGTCCCCCAGCTGTTGTGAATCAGCATAGCTCTGATGAGGCCAGAATTTTAAATATGTGCCAGGAAGGGCTAGGAACTGGTATTTGGCACTTGCTTAGCATCATCTTTCTGGATGATGGGCTTGCATCTTCAGTTGATTTTAGTGTGGTTGGGTTTGCATGAGTGACATGACTGTACCCTCAGAGAACACAGCTTCTCAAAATTATTTAGCGTGAGCATCCAGAACTTATCTGTGGATGGGATTTGTAAAACCCCTCAGCATTGGACTGTGTTCATGTTAAATAAAAGGGAACGAGTATTAATGTCAGTGGGAGGAGACAGTGCTCTACTCAGACCCACTCTAAACATAAAATTGCCAGTCAATAAGCTTACAAAGTGCAACATCTCCGTGTAAGAAGTCTGCATTTCATATACTTAATGTACTGTCGTGATGTGCATCAGCTACACAGGAGTTTGAAGTTCACTCTGGAATAATAGCTGCATTCTAGGGATACAAGCCTCTGATAGCTTCTACATTAAGTATTGCGGGGTGGAGGTTATGGAAACAGATTTTGTCAATCAAAGGATATGTAGTGCTTCAAATCTGAAGGAAGGAAAGGAAAGATCTATAGGGTTCCTGCTCCAAGGATGTGTGGACAGACAGAATTCTTCTGTTATGCTTTGTAGTGGGATCCTGCCTTTCTTGCTCATGGGCTTGATCCTCATGGTCTAACTATGCACTTTTCCTCATTAAGTGTTGTCCAAGCTTGTAAGAAAACAAAGAAGTAATTCCTCATGCTCACTACCGTTCACATGAGAAGAGAGGGCAAAGTTAGGACAGGAGTTCAGACGGGTTTTTTATTCATCAACTGTACAGCTTTTCAGATAGAATGGGAGCTTCTACAAGAAAAGAGGGAAGTCATTTACTTCTACAAAGAGAGGGAGAGGAAGGTTATGCAGTGAAATGTCGGAAGCGGACAGTTGAGCACACACACACCTCTACCCCAGATTCCTGTGAATGGTCAAACTTTTTCAGGACTTGTAAGACTAAAGGCGCTTTTTTTTCTCTTTTTTTAAGGTCACAGTTCTGCTTGTTAATATTAACCTCCCAAATGAAGCTTTTAGTGGCCTATTTCATCCCAGTTGTGAAAAAAATGAGAATGTATTAAGAGCTCTCTCTCTCTCTAAATTTCCCATTACTAAATTAAGCATGGAAATGTGGTTTTCTTGTTCCTCAGATACCATTTGTTTCCCAAAAGTAATTACAATATCAGCTTGATAAAGGCTGCTAGTAATTTTGTTAAGAAATTTTCTAAAAAAGAGCAGGAAAACTTAACAACCTAAGGGAATTGCCTGTGGAATGGGGTGGTCTCGGGAGACCCTTGCTCCTACCCATTAGGAATTCTAACCACTGTAATTAGCAGCAAATTTCCCTATCTCTGGATGTTAAACAGGGAATTCATCTTTGGTTTGTTTCTGCCTAGGGCAGAGAGAGACTGAAGGAAGGGAAATGTAGGGATGTGCCTGCCTGGGTTAAGCAGCCTTAGCTGCACTGGAAGGAAGCAAATCCACCAATTACACCAACCTCTGATTTATAACTTGTGCAACCCTGTCACTGTCAAGGGCCTTACTTGGGGTATAATCCAACAAAAAATGCAAGTGCACAGGTAGACAGGAAACACCCAGGTAGAGAAATTATGGGCTTATGGATGAGGTTGTTTAAAAACCAATGAATAAAAGATGAATATTTGCATTGCAGAGTTACTGTGCTGAGAAAACCTGTAACTTTTTGTGAGCTCTATAATGGCCTCTGCAGTAGCAAACCTTATCTGAGTAAATATTTTCTGTGTCAGAAACAGTGAGGAATTGGGAAGGTGATTACTACATAACAAGACTGAAAATATCTTACATTATCTGGCAGCCATCCTCCCAGACTCTTGATGAGCTTCTCCTTGCTGAACAGTAATCCTGCCAGGAAAAGAGAACTGACCAAATAAAAGACACCTTCATTGGTATAATGAATAACAAAATTAGATACTAATAAAACCCAGCAAATTGCTTTGCCTTATGCATTATGTTTCATTATTTGTTTATCATTATTTGTTTATCTATCAATTTCGTGAGCATTCATTCGGTTTAGATGCTAACTTTGTGCATCCCCCACAAATGGCACTTAAGTAAATGGTCACTAATCTGTGCTCATAACACTCCTAAAATTTGCACACAAGCCATTAGGAAGAATTTCTAATGTTCTCCTGGGGATCTCAATGTATTTTGTATAATCATCTCCAGTGGAGTGAGAAGGCAGATGACAAAGTTTGTTGATTTGTTTAATAAAAAATATTTTGTTATAAATTTTTACAGAAACTGATGCCACAATATGACCTACATTTTAAACTGGACCTGGCTCTGAATTTTAAATTATGTTTATATTAGTTTCTATGGTTGTCATACAGTAATTGTATGCTTTGAGTCTTAAGCAAAAAGAACGAGTGATAAACTTTGCAGTTTGCATTCTTTTCTGGTTCAACCACAACTAAAGATAAAAGCTGAACTAACTTGTGTTTTGAAATACCTAAAAATATTACTAATCTCAAATTATTTTCTTTCCTCTGTAATGCTAGCTGGACTGACAGAATAGAGAATGAAGAGTGACCAGTGACTTACAGAGCAAACTGCCATTTGTGCCACTTAAATACCATATTTTTAAATTCTGGGGTAAATTAGACTACTTGAGATTTGGCTTTGCACTTATACATTAAAAATAAAAAAGAAATTAATTACTTTGGTGTCAAAAGCTTTCCTAATTTACATATTTTCTGTTATTCACCTAAGGTTATTTTGTTCTATGTTGAAACGTTTATCTAAAAAGACCTTGACTGTCTTTAGAGAAAAGAACAGATTAGAAAAACATAATCAACCCTTTGTTCTGGATTCACACAAGGAACACTGAACTATATGATCTTCAGTAAAGTGTTCCCTAGATGTCAGTTTCCCAGATGACCTTTCTTTTAAAATTATTTATGCTGCTTATATGTTTCAAAACTAAACTTCAGTGCAGCCATGAAACTATAGCTAAAGCCCAGGGATAAGCAACTGCTAATTCAGAGGGACAGGATAACTTATGGAAAAATCCAGCTGAAAAATACAGTGCTTTGAAAAGTAATGTTACGAGAAAATAATTGATATTATACACTGAGATTTTTTTTTTCTTAGCATCTGGACATTATCATAGCTATTTCTCCAATGAAAGTATTATCCCAAACACTACATTTCTGACTGAGGTCTCTTTGTTTCATCTGTGGAAGTGGCTGAGTACCTGGTGAAGCTGGATGGAGTCTGTTGCATGGGATTTTTATCTTTCCATTGCTCTTAGGAACTACTGACAATCTGACTGCTTTGGGGGAAGCCAGACCTCATCTGTAGTGCACCTTTTATGCCACTAATAGATTATGTTAATTACATGACTCAGAGGCTTTTTGGTCACCGCTAGAAGCCAGAAAGCAATTTCTTTTCCCTCACTACAGCAAATGGTAAAGGGGAGAATGAAATGGGAGTGAGGTGAAGAGCTAAACCATCAGAGATGCACTTGGAGCTGGAGACAGCATGTGTTGCTGCTAAAACTTCTCATCTGCTTTGTTGACATATTTTTTTAAGAGTTAAACTTAATGATACCAAATTATATTTATCTGCTATTAGTTGAGTACAATGGCGCTTATGCTCCTCTGCTTATGTTAATAGTTTTCAAACCTCTTCCCTGTACACAAATGCCATGAAGTTTTAAAGCCACAGCAGTCATTGCCAGATCACCCTGCAAGTGACTTAACCAGATCCTTCTGGGATGCAGGGGCTGCCCATCCCGGGAGGATCCCACTGAGGGAATGTTCAGGCATGTCCCAGGTGAAGATGACATCATTTATGGGCCAAATACTTGCCCTTGAAAAGCCAAAGAGGCTAAAAATATTGACAGCACAGCACGAGTGTTCAGTTTCTTATAAAATATCAGCGCTATATATTTGTCATGATACTGAGGCAAGGCCAAGAACAGGGGCTATGTGACAGATGGTATAGGAAAATCTGGAAGGTACTTTTCAACTTTATGACTTTTTTGGTACTGGCAGCAGAGAAATGTCTCAGGAGGTTGTTAGTGGGGAAGAGAAATCATGTTCAGGAAAGAAATATCTTCTACTTCTCTGAAAGAAACTGAATTAACTGCTAAGTCATTATGCCCTGCTAAATCATTTGGGAAAGAATATCTTTTTTCTACAGAATTTAAAACAAGTGCATAAGAATGTGGCATTTGTATGTTTGCACACACACATCTGGCATTATTTATTTCTTATAAATACACATTGCTGTCATAAAATCATTAAATAAAGAGAGATTAGGCTACACTTGGAATCATCTCATAATGTTTACATGCCTGTATATGAATAATATTTATCTGGTCTGGAGTATTTCATCATGATTTTGCATTTCTTATATAATTGCATCATTGTTTGCCAAAAAAAAAAAGTGGTGTTGACAGGAGCAGGACAATGGAACTCTGGTGATGTAGTTAATTGCTGCTAGACCTTGTACCTCAGACTGTATCCCAATTAATTGATGGCTTGGATCTCTAGGTAGCTATCATCCAGCTGTAAATGTACTCAAGTGTCTTAGATTTGATTGTTGGAATAAGACCCAAATAAAGAAAACTTGGAAGATTTTGTTTGCTAAGACACATATGATTAAACTTTTTCCTAGTTTTTTCTCAGGAAAGTTTTAATTCTAGGGTTTTTCGATTAGGCTTTTGGTTTGTAGTCTCCTCTGAGATGTTATATTATCTTACAGTATTTTTAAAAAGTGACAGAACCAAAATGGGTGTTCTACCTTTTTTTTTTTTTTAAATATTTTCTTTTTCTCTGCTTGGTTATAGTTTTTCATGGATTCTTCTGTCACAGATTTTAATTTTAAATGCTGGTGGAGCATGGCTGCAGAATGCCAACATCCGTTATCTTATCACTAGGGTATCTTGTCTGTAGATCAGCCTGAGCATAAATATTATATACCTCAGCTCCCATGCTACCTGAGTTTCCACATGAATGGCTTTATTTTCACCACTAAAGGAACAGTAATGAGACCATTAAGTGACACAGAGCACACTCCTGTTTAGTCAAAAGGAAGCACTCAGTTCTGTGCTGCCTTTGTGTATTTTATTTTGAATGTACACAAATCTAAAAACTTGAGATAAAAGTATTCAAGATGACCATAGCTTTTTATTTTTCTCTGATCTTACAGTATCTTAAAAACACTTATCCTATGCTACCTACAAATTTCTCTGTGGAACACTAGTGGCATCCTTGCTTCTCTCTCCAGGACAAATATTCATGGAAGCTAATTGTTCATAGCCACATTAGAGTCAAGAAGCCACAACTGTTCATCCCGGTTTGGTATCTGACTTCTTCTGCTGGTTTTGTTTATAGCCCTGTTGTTGAAAACATTGCTTGCTCTGGGTGTTTCTGAGTGGTGACTGAGCATGTACCACATGGAGGTGCTTGACTAAGAGATTTTGCCTGAACAACTGGAAAGCTTTCACACCTGAATTCTTTGCTTTTCTACTCTAAGCATGTAAATCTCCATCGAAACAGGGCGTTTAGAATTCTCTATACTTCTTTGTGTCAGGCTTTTATTGATGTTGATGTATATAACACTCCTATAGGTAAAAACTGCAAAACCCTTACAAAAATCATAACTAGACATAGATACAGCTATTCTGATATGAAAAGCTCTGTTTCCAAGAGAATGACTGCATTTCCCAGTTGAAATGTATTTCTAAGCTGTGAATAGCTTAGGATCAAAGCAATCAAACCAACCAGACTACACCGTTGCTTCACATTTTCAAGAAATAAATCCTTGGTGTGCCAATTGTGTATCTTCAGGGCACCAATATGAGGGGAAAAGAAATTGATTCCAGCACTTCTAAAAATGTTTGACATAAGTACTTGGCGTCTTCCACAGCAGGTAGAAAATCATGAAACATTTAAACCAAACTACCTTAATACCAATTTATTAAAGTAGTTGTATCATCAGACATACCAAAGGGAAAATTAAACCAACTACCTTTATAAAATGTGTTAAACTAATTTATTTTACTGCTCCTCAGCAGGAGGAACAAAATAAAATGAGGACAAGCCTGCCACCAGTAATGAATAAAAAACGCTCCACAGCAGGAAAGAAAAGAAACAGAAGAAGAAAAAAATAAAACCTAAGATTGAAGTCAGTTCATCATAAAGAGTTCCATGTGCGACATGACAGCTGAGGTCAAAATAGGAGCACCTTTGTAACTACATGCTGATATTCATTCAGACATGACAATTTCATCTTATTATTAGCATTATCTTACAAAATTTCTCTTTGTGTACATTAAAAGAAGCTGAAAAGGCATCCCACCAAGATAGCTTACAGAAGTTAAAAAGATGTAAAAAAACCCTAACTCAGTTTGGTGTAACACTGTTGATGTCCATGAAGCTGTAAGGCAGGGAAAATACCTGTGTTGGAAACACTGTACTCCAGGGCTCTGAGGTGTGACTGTCTCTCCTTGGGTAATATTACAGAGGTTTGCAGAAAGGGATTTGCCTTGCTGTGCTGCCAGTTTGATCCTCTAAGTACCTGTCAGAGCATTCCCAAAGAGTCCGGCAGATCAGAGTCCATTCAGCACAGAGTAATGCTATGTCCAAACTGCAGCCCATCAGTTTGTTTCTGGAGAATCTCTCTGAGAGATAAGCAGGAAAGGGAAAGGCAGATAAGTACAACTATTAACAGAGTGGTCTTTAAAAATGTTGTGTGTGTTGTGTTTGGGAGCTGAGATCTTCTTTAACTGCACTAAATAGGATACAGATTTTTTTTTCTGTAAACATACTAATGTCATCCATTTCCATTTAATTTAGATGTCTCTGTTGTGCCTAGAAGCATGTGTTTACTGCTGTACTAACTTCATTAAAGCAATTCTCGATAAATTATCATCAGCTGTCTCAGTTTAGTGTAACATTAAAGGTGTAGCATGGACAATATGTGTGCACATGTACCAGGCAGACATAGAGATTCCGTAGGGAGAGAGCTGGCAGAGAATCCTACCAATATTAGGTATTATCACTGGTGAAGAGTGAGAATCTGGATAGAAGTGATGGCATTGATGTAGAACACTGGTAGCAAATTTAGCCTTTCTTAGGGAAGAACAAAACTGACACAAAAATCCTGGGGAATTGAGAGAAACAAGCCTGGTTAGAAGCTTCTCTGAGAAGGGCTTTTTTTCTAATTGTTAATTGGGCCATATGGGATGAAACAATGAAACAATGAAATAAGCAATGAAAGCAAAATATGCTCTTGGTGAGCATTCCTTGGGGAAGAGAGCTGGAGGGTTTTCTTGTTGTGGTACTCGTAACTGTGGAATAATCAATCAGTTCTGTGCCAGCCAGTGCCACAATTACCTGTGCATAGTCACAAATACTCTACCTTTTCATAGAACTGTAGAATGGACTGGGTTGGAAGGGACCTTAAAGATGATCCAGTTCCAATCCCCCTGCCATCAGCAGGGACACCTTCCACCAGACCAGGTTGGTCAGAGCCCCATTCAACCTGGTCTTGAACACTTCCAGGGATGGGGCAGCCACAGCTTCTCTGGGCAACCTGTGCCAGTGCCTCATCACCCTCAAAGAATTTCCTTCCAATATCTAATCTAAACCTACCTTCTTTCAGTTTGAAGCCATTCCCCCTTGTCCTGTCAATACATACTCTTTCCATCTCTGATCTTTTTCTCTGTCCTAAATCCCAACATGGGACCTGGTCCAATTTTCCAGCGTCTTAATGCGTCCATGAGTGTTCAAATACTGCTTTCATTGCCATCAGTCCAATACATGAAAATACCTAAATCTGAGGGGTTTTTGTGGCCAGCAAAGAAGGGTTCATCAAGTATCAGTGTAAAATTTAAGTGATAGGTCTTTGTCATCTTCTAAAATACTAAACTTAGAAAAGTTCATTTGCTGTTAAGTGCAGAAAGAGAGAGCTGATGATAAAGCTTCAAGTCTGCATAAGGGAGATGTAATGATAAAACTGTATTAAATCCATTCTGTTCCAAAACAAATTCTGCCAAAGTTATTTTTTAAAGATGGCTGAATTTCTTTTGATAAGTAATTTTGTATTGGTTGTCAACTTTGTGTCAATTGGCTGTAATATTTTTGACACACTTCAAAATTAAAATTACTTGTCATGGAAAAGATGTAAAAGGGGAGACTAAGTCTTCCCTCCCAAAAATGATATTTTTAATTTCCAATGTGTTTCAGAGTTTGCAGGTGGTGATACTGTATCTTCCCAGTGAATCCTCAGTGGTACTTAAAAGGAAGATGTAGGGAAGGCATTTTATGATTAAAGTGAAAGAAAAGGAAACCTAAAAAGGTCCTTGGCAAAAAGTAGGCAGTGTTCCAATTAAAGAAACATTTTTAAATAAGAGAAAAAACTAATAGTTGAACTGCAAAGCTTTGTTTTAGGGCCACAATCATTTCTTACAAATGACTCATAAGATGGGATGAAGAGCAAAATATAAATTGGCTTGTGTCATAAACTGAATTTAAGATCAAGCAGTCCACATGACATTGGTAGAGTTCAGTAGGATTTGTACAGATTAGACAGTAAGGATACAAGAGGGAGAGAGACAAAAAAATTGCTACACAGTGGAAATGCAATACATGACATTGATGCATTTTATCACTTCAGGTCTAAACAGCATAGCTTATAAAGTGGTGTCATAGTCCCAGCATATAATCCATTTTTCTAATAAAATGTATATATCTTCATAGCCCTATAAGCTTGTGGAGCTCGACTACAAAATGAGCAGTGTGTGTCTGTAATGGAGCTGCTCCATAATGCAATGGTTAGTGGGTGGAATTTATGAAATACTTTGTACTGGGAGGCTTACAGCATCCTGCCCCATGCCATCCTTAATGGGTGCAAACAGGATTCTTCTCCCCAAAACCTGTCACCCGTTAATGTTCTTCTGCAGAGAGGGATAAAAAGTTAAACAGGTCTCACAGGGCCAGTGAGACCAGTGAGCCACAGTGAGGGGTATCAAACTAATTCTGGGGAGGACCAGTGATTTTTGGGTTTAAGGAACTAGGAAGAAAGTCCTTCTGTTCCTTCTTCCCTTTGTGTAGATGTTATTAAAGTCTTCAGGAAGCATCTCCTGGCATTTCCTCGTTGGGAGATGAGGAACAACCTGATTTGTTAAACATGTTATGTTTTCCTTTTCAAGAATGCCCTCTCTGTTAGGCACGACTTTGGCAGAAGGACTGTGTTTCCCTTGCTCTGTGTTCATGGCAGAACATTTGCAGTTATAGTGGAAAACTTTATGCTATTGTATAGAATACTTACAAATTTTGTAGTCTTTGTCTTGTATTTTTTCAAACTAGAGCAATTCTTTGTTGTAATAATGGCATGCTGCATGTCAGAAAGTGCTTGGAAGAGATTTGAAGGCAGCACATGGTTCTACAAATACTTAAAAATCAGTGTTTCTGTGCAAAGTTAAAAGAATGCACACATGTTGCTAGGAGAAAAACACTGAGGAGAAAATAGAATTTAAATCTGACTTAGAAACACTCAGATTGTCTTTTCTTGCTATTGTTTAACACATTTGGTTAGGGATTTTTTAATTTTTTTTTTTTTAAAGTAGGCCTTCTACCTTGAACTTCCAAAGACAAGAGAGCCACATGCATTCAAGAACATCCTTTTACTAAAGATTGTAAATTATTTTTTTTTCTCCCATCCCACTGCACTTTGTTTCTTCTGTGATTTTCTCACTGGGTCTTTCCTAGGTGTCATTGCAAGCTGAAAGATGCACAGGCAAAACCAAAATGGAGCCTGTTTTATGCTTAAAATATTTCATTTACATGCTTTCCTGAATCCATGAAAAGCCTGTAAATGGGGGTTATTGAATGATAGCACCCTAGCTGTGGTCCTGATGATAGGGTATTAGTGTATGTGCTATTTTTCCTAATGTATGCAGGTATATTTTGAAAAGATGGATTAACTCAGTTAATCACTGTGGAAAACATGATTCAGTGGATAAAAGCTCTGTTCCCTTTGGCTCTCAGTGCAGGAACAAGACTTTGAAGAAGGTATTTGCGATATTTCATATGAGCACCTAGACTATTCCGAAATTGTTTCTTTATCTGTAATACAGAAATACAGAGCAAGAAGCAAGCAGGCAATGTGGTGCCTGCAATTACCTTAGAGAGCTCCTCTCTGTATAAAAGTTACTGTGAGTATATCTTGAGACTATGTGCCAATTTGTAGCATTTATAGCACTCCCATTCCCTTTGTGCTTTCTGGGGATTTCTAGGTTGCCAAGTTGCCTACATAAACTGATATGAAATCATCTGAGCCCTACTTACTCCTGTGACATTTTGACAGTGAGTTATTGTATTCCACTTTTGTTTCCCTGCTGTTCCTGTACTTTCTATTCTGTGGAGTGAGTAATCGGAGGCTTGTAGCCCCTCCTGTCCCTGCTTCCTTATGGATGCTCTTCCATGTCACTCTTTCTTGGGCAAGGGGGAGCCTATATTATTCCTTTAGGATTGCTGCAGGAGGAGGGATTGAAGCCTTCAGGTGTGCTGAAAATGTGTTTGCTCAATGCCTGCAGGCAGTGTATGTGGCAGCCAAAGGCCTCACGAGCTGCAAGAGTGTGAGGAAGAAGCATGGGGTCACACTGAATGTTTTGGGCTTTCCCTGGGAGTGGTGGTAAATGTCTGCACTCACAGTTTATTTAGTTCTTTGTGAATGATTTGCTATTTCTGGTCTTTGTTTTTAACTGGAGCAGAGAAGCAGAGCATATTGTATGAAGGAGCTGGACCCCTGAGGCCAAGATAAGGACCATGGATATACCAGGCACCAGAACTGATGCCTGCCATTGCACCTTGAGAATGAACCCCAAAGGAGAACAATAAAATCTCTTTTATCAGGAGACATACAGATCTAGTTGCATATGGAAGTTAGAGATACACTCATTAGTTACTTTGCACTCATACTGACACTATACACCTTGCTCTTCTCTTACAAGCCTGTACAAAAAGTTCAGTGATCATGGTTCAGATTTAATGTATACAAAATGGTATTTGATTGAAAGAATAATTTATCAGTGCTATAATTCTGTTAATGCAAGTTAAAAGCCAAAAGATTCAAGAATATGATCACACAATCTTGAAATGTAATTGAAGTATCAATCTTAATCTCATTTTAGCATGTCTTCAACTTGCTTCTGAAAGCATGCAGTATAAATATGGGCATGTACTGGAGGTTTATTAGAATATATTTCCATGTGTGGCTGTGAAAGGAGAGGTTAAGATTAATCAGTTTTGCTACAGTGCCATGTGATGCTGCACCATGAGTCTTGTGAAACCCTGAAGCAGTTTTTATGTTGTTTTAGGTTTTTACTGAAGATTAGAAGCAGAGAGGAGGATTTATCAGCAAAGCGATGAGATGTTTCTCATTCATATTTGTTTCTTTTATTGAGATAGATGTTGCACAGGCTTCTCCCCTTATGGAACTCAGTTGTTCTATCTGATCTACAAAATTAATTAAGTCCCTTCCATTTAAGTGGAAAAAAACCACATGGATTAATTTAAATCTTGTAACAATATGCAACCAGATGCAAGAAAAGCAATTAATACTTTTTCAAGTTAGAGGTAAGCCATGAGGTTCATAGCAAAATTCCCAACCTATTGTATATTTACTGTGAGATTACATCTGTAGGTACTAATGAAATGTAGTGTTCCAAACATTGTTTTGCCTGAGAAATAACCAACTTTTATGCATTTAATAGGAAAACTCTCTTTGTCTTGTGTGGGTAGGGCAAAGAGTCCTCTCCAGACTGAAACTGCTGCACGTATCACTACACCATGTGCCCTTCCTGGAGCTCAGAGCTGAGCAGGCAGCAGCAGCTGAACACTCATCTGACAGAAGGGCCCCTGGAAATATCTGCCTGTGCTGGCCCCAGATGTGCTTTACCTGCAGCAAATCAAAGGCTGTCTTCTGGGGGCTAAAGTCATGCTTCCTTCATTGGCTAAAGATTCTTCAGCATTGCCCTAAAATATTTGAAAACTAGATTTTCAGTAACAACATGGCCACTATAACCGTATTCAAAGTCAGTTTTTGCTTGCAGGACTTCTAATATGAAAATTATTGAGATTTCCAGATCCGCCTAATTTTTGTTTGATTGCTTGGGGTTTTTTCTCCGTAATTGCACAACTACAAAAGGGGGTAAATTTGTTTTAACACTTAGCTTACAAGTGTAAGGAAAAATAATTATTTGGGAGAAAATGCTTTTTGTGGAGTAAACTTAGGTAATCAGCTCAATTTGAAGGCTTGATAGTAACCTTTGAAACTTGATAGAAATGTGAAATCAAGTCTTCATGAGAGTGAAGATCTAATCTTAGAAAAGCTACTTAGTGGATACAACAGAAGGTCTCCTTTTATGATGAAAAGATTTTTAAAAGCACTGGAATTCCACTGTGCTTGTGGTTTTGAAATATGTCTGAGCTTGTTCATCATGCTTGGGAAAACTGGAAAACTGGTAGTGCTTTTGGGGGAGAATTATATATTATTGAGGGGTAATATTGTACTACCGGACATTTTAGACACTGTAGTCAGTAACCAGAGCATTACTTTTTAGGGGCCTGCACAAAAACAGAATCAAAAAGTGGCCTGTACCCTTAGTAGGAGAAAAGGTAATTCAATAAATAAAGGAAGTAATTAAAGAGGAAATGAAGGGGGAAAATGGTATATTATTTGTCATTATGATAGGCAGCTGTATCAGTGGCCATGCTGTTTTCATAGCAAGAGAGAGTTACAAGGGAGAATTTTAATGAAGCAATCAAGAGGTTTATGGGAAGCTCCTCCGAGGGACAATGAAAGAGACCCTGAAAGTGAACAACAGAAATTATTTCCTTAATCTTCCTTTTGTTCATTTTTCCTTCCTTCTCATTTTCCAGTTTCAGTTAAATTGCACAATATCCAGCTTGACCTCTGACTACAGCAGGCTGTGTGTTAACCCAGACATCTTGTGACTGCATCTGGATGGTCCAGGGAGGATTTTTGTGTCATGTTGAAAGCTCAACTCAAAAATCAAAACCATCTTCCTTGTTTTTCTAGCACCGTTGTGTTGTGCTACAGTGGTTCAACCCTTATCTGTGTCTGCTCTGGGTAGCACTTGATAAAGATAACTGAGGGAACAATTTTTCCTGCCAGTGGAATACTCCCTGAAATGATAAGCTCTGGCTGGTGAGACTAAGTGGGTAACTTCAGTGAAATCACTGTTACGTTACCATAGAGAATATCCTGTACTGGAAAATGAGTGAGCTAAATGATCTAATAAGTATTTTCCATCTGTAATTTTTTGCATATTAAATACTCTTCCCAAGCTTTCCCTTCCTTTTCCAGCTAAGATGAAAGCCTTGGTATTCCAAAGAATACCAAAAGAAACAGCAGCAAACCTTGTTTTGCTGAAGGTGAAAGGTTCGTAGGCAGAGTAAATCTCAACTGCAGGGTTTCTTGGGACTGCTTTTTTTGGGGGAGAGAAAGCTGCTATATGTTACTTTCTATGGCAAGTGGATGTATGGGAGGAAGGGAATTAGCAACACTGATTCAAGCCCTGCAGGAAAAAGTTTTCACTTTTCCGAGATACAAACATTTAGCAGGTTTTGTGTCATCTGGGATTCAATTTCTTTTCTAAATCAAGTGAACTGTGCTAGAACAGTTCAGAGTCATTTTAAAAGTATTCTCTCAGGTCAATTTTGGTCCAGATTGCAAAATTCTAACAAGTGTTTATATTAGTCTTTCCTGTTTCTCAGGGCATTTTCTCACTCTATCCATTTGTGAGGCTTTTATTTTCCCTCTGCTGATCTTGAAGTGCAAACAGTATCTGAGTAGTGACTTACATCTAAAATCAGGGAGAAAATGGAGCTACTCTGAATTCAGTTTTAAAAACAGGGTACCTTTTAACTTACCTCCTTTTCATGAGTTCCATGAACAGGATAACAGAGGACACAGTAAAAATCAGGTCTAATGTGTAAATGTGCAGAGGGCACCTGAGGAATCTGTAGTAGGACCTTTCCACAGCCCTGCCACTTTCTTAAATGTACTTTGCAGCTGCAAAGGCAGTTCCCTTTATTGCTTTTCCCAAGACTGAGGTATTTGGTGATGTTATATTGCTTATAATGTACTTTGTTGAGCTGCTTTCTCATGAGTGTGTACCAGAAAGCATGTTGTACTTCCACAAAGTAAATTGAGTATGCAAATATCCCAGTCAGAGGTGCTTAAAAATGCTTTGGGGAACGATTTTCAGTAAAATAAATAAATTTTTTAAAAGTTAAATCTAATCTAGCCAATTTATTGACAAGTGTAGCTAGTCTTTCACATCCCAGTCTTTCACATTTCTGTGCAGAGAGTAACTGTCAACATAACAGTCTTTTGAGATGTGCTGGCTGCCAAATATTATCCTGATTGTAAAAGTGAAAGAAACCAATGCAAAAGCACTAGCCAGGCACAGATCCATTAAGAGGGTAAAGCTGTCTCTCTGCTTTACACGCAAGGCTACCTCTGTGTGTGTATATATGTGTGTGTACATCTACACAGGCACAAGAAGATGTGCATGCTTTTCTTTTCCCAAAGGAAAAAGGTGCATTCTCCCTGTTCTCCTCCATAAATCTTGATGTGAGAGAAGATGCTGACAATTAGATACTCTGAGCAGCTGTGGAGCCTCTGGCTATCTGAGACAGCTTTAACCCCTGAGTTACCTGCAGCAGCACAGAGTTCACCTGCTTTGTTTAAGGCTGTTGAATTGGCCTCTTGTTTTCCTCAGTAGCACTCTTGCCTTGATGCATGAAGAATGAGTCCATGTAAAGTCCCATTTAGCTTTCTTCAAAGATGTGGGTCAATTTTTATTCCATGAGGTTATTGCACATGAAGTTGGTTTTGGTGTGTAGTTAGTTTTGTCATTTCATATACCACCAGGGTTCCAGCCCTGTTTAGCTTCCCTTTCCACTGCAGTCACTTCTTTTATTTTAAATTGGATTTAACTGGGTTTTTCGTTTGGGTTGTTTGTTTCGTTTGTTTGGTTTTTTTTTTTCATCTCTGGAAACAAAAAGGCCAAACCAGGGTCATAATCATTAGTGCAGAGATAAACAGGAGACTACAGCCTGTAGGGGTTATGAACAGGGGACAAAGGAAAGACAAACACTGGTGTGTAGTCAGAATTCATGTCAATCTGGTTATAATGTGTTGTGTCAACATTGTAAGTAAAGTGTGGAACAGGAAGAAGAGCACCTTGACAACATGATGGCTGCTGTGATGATTCACTCACCTGTTTATGGCATGTTCTTGCAGTGCTAGGTACTTCCAGATGTTCAGGGAGATACAGATACCACCTGTTTCTCCAACAATAAAGGAAGAATAAGTTTAGGGCTACAAAAAATCGAGCATTTTTAGAAATGCCTTCTAGATGAATGGGAAATTAACTCAGGCAGATGGCAATATATTTGAAAGTTGGATCATAAAAAGAGGCATAGCAAGGTTGTGCAAGGAGCTAACAGGTTGATAGACCCTGGGGAGGCCAGCACTGGTAACAGGAAATTAAAAAATAAAAAGAGTAATGGAATAGAGAAAACAAAAATTTCTGTTTAATGAGATAGGCATAATTCATGTCTTTGCTTTTAGCTTTTTAACAGCGTTGGCTCGTTCAGTCATTAGCAGGTCATTTATGATGCCCTAGATAGACTTATTTTTTTTAACTATTCATGGATTAGGTTGTGAGAGGCTTTCCTATGTATTTACTATTTAGGTTTTGACCACTTTTCTGAATTTAGGTAAGACGTAATTCGAATGTATCCTAAATAAATCTCTTGGTTTAGAGCATTTCCTATGCTAAAAGAACCCCAGTTCACACGTGGCACTCAAAAACAAAGTAACTGTGGTTCAGACCCAAAGACAGTGCTTCCTCTGAAGATTCTCCCAACTAACTGAAGGTCAGGTCCAAGTCCAAAAGAATGTCTCAGGAGTATGTCTGGTACAGACCTAGATCTGCAGTCAAACTCAAAACATTTAGGTGTTCTTTTATCATCCACATGTTTTGAAATAGTTCATATTTTGCTAGAAAAGCATCTTGGATTTTCAGTGAGAGACACTCCTTTTATTCCCTTCTGTGACAATTATAATTTCAGTAGACAGCTTACTTAGACAATACAATGTATTTTTGTTTTCCTTAGGCCTAGTTTCTCTCTATCCTTTCATTATCCTGTGGATCTACATAAAGATTGTTGATTAGTTGCTAGCAAGACAAGAAATAAATTAGAATGTTCTTCTCCTGCTCAAGTGTTCATTAGAAGACAAAAGAAGCAAGGCCAGATCTAAAACTGATTTCACTCAGAGTGGCTCTTGTGCCAGTGGGGCTCAGTTGATGATGTTCAGACCAGGCTCAGACCAAAAATTCATGAGGAATAGTGAAAAATTACCACAGAAAGGAAAATATCAGTTTTACTCTACTGGATTTTAATTTAGGACATAAATGAAGAAGTGATTCTCATCAATAATGTAAATTCCAATTTGCTTTCACAAATGAAGTGGAACTCAAATACTGAGTTTTCTTTAGGACTTTGTGTTCTTGAGAGCTGCCAGACAAGGGGAACCCCTTCAAGTCAAATGAAGTACGCATGTTTTTTAATAAAATCTCTATGGATTGCTTATCCACAGTAACTGCTGACTGGATCTTTGGGATTAGAATCTGATTGTATCTCTTCACTTCATATGAAAATTAAGAGTGTTTAGTACTGTCTGGAACGACTTCTTGCAATATTTCAGAATGTTTGTTAACAACACAACACCAAGCAATATTAAGTAGCTTTAAGTTTGATTTTTACTCTCTAAAAATTTACAGATACTTTTTTCCCCTATCAATTTTCCCCTTTCTACTTACTAATTCTGATTTTTTACAGTTTCCCCTATTGTTCTGAATGGGATTTTTGCTGCCTTTTCTTTTTTCCACACATCTTTGCAAGTGAAAACTGGGAATAAATCTGAAAAAGCTGAAATAGCGCAATAGATTTCAGTAGTGAATGAGGGTTCTTTCCAAAGTGACCATCACACAAGTGGAAGCAAGAGCAACAGTGAGAGTCACCAAAGACAGAGCATTTCAGAAAAACAGTCTAGGGATTTTTTTATCTTGAGTGATTCCAAATGATCACGAACATTTGAGTGGGTAATTTTAGTGGGGCTATTCATAGAATAACCTGAAAAACTGGCATGCTGAATAATCTGTGCATGCGTGCTTAAATTTTTTCTTCTAAATTTTCACTTTCAAAAAGGACTTTCCTAAAGCATGGTATTTTCACAGCAAATATAAAATAAAACTCAAAAATTGCAAGTCGGTGGAAAACTGGTAAATAACACAGTAAATATTTAGCAACTCTACCATGAATCTTGCTCACTTTATTGGCCGCAGCCTTGGTGGACTCTGGTGTAAAGTAAATTTGATTATGCTGATAAACAGGAGAGTCTGCAGGCAGACACATGTGGAATTATTTGACTATCTTTTCAACAGAAAATAGCTCTTAGAAATCTTCCTGCTGTGAAGGGACAGCATAGCCAGTGACCCACAACCACGCCAGTAATCATCTGCTAGGGGGTGGGCAGCAGTCTGTCAGCTCTATATATTCAGCTTTTTCTTCTGAATGTTCCTGGTGGTGATGTTCTTGCAAAGTAAATTAGTCATACAGGGAAGTAACAGGATTATTTTTCCCATCCAGAAGAAAAGTCTTAAGGAAAGCTGTGAAAACTGACTGAAAATATATTCCTGGTGTACAAGCAGTGAGAGGTAAGACTACTCCTGTGATCTGAACTATAGGAGTATTTGAGTAAAAATTTTATACAGCTAGAAAACTGTAGGCAAATAAAACAGTCACAATTCCATGACTTCCAATAGTGGCTGGATAAGCTACAGTGTGACTGGAGTCTGTCCCATGATTTACACAAAATCTGGGCATGATTCTGCACTTCCTTGCATGCTCTACAGCAGTTTGTGTCCATGGTTGATGAGCATGACCATCAAGAACCAAGAGCCCTCTTAGGTGGTGCTTCCAGCAGGTCTGTTTTCAGTTTGGCAGTTTTAAATAATTATTCTGTACAATAAAATTAGAGACAGAAGCGTTTCTTGGTTGTATCACTACCTTTTAAAGCTTGCTATTGATTAGTGAAACATTTGAAGGTATCCAAGGGTGGGATAGGGAGGGCACAGTTTTGGGAGAATGGCTGTGATGGGGACTGGTGCTTTAGCATATTGCAAAGAGATGCTTAAAAGGCAGGAATTTTAAATTACTTCTGTCCTGCTAAAGGAGACCTTGCAGGTGGCTCTGCAGGTGTAAGTCATCTTTGTCAGGAGATGCAACATGACATTCAGACCAAAATCCAAAAAGCAGGGCCTAACCTGGAGCGGATTCCATACAGTTCTGGTGGCTGCAGGGCTTAGCTGAGTTAGTTTAGCTGTGTGGTGCATGCCTGCTGTGAGTGCTGAAGGCATTTGGTGTAGTAATGATGAATGATTGCTATCAGATGACAACATGTGGTAACACTTGGTTTGTTTTAATCATTAGCATATCCTGACAGTGTCACCTAGCCAAGGACTTAGTAACATATGACAAAATAAAAAAAAAAAGGAGCCGAAAACTGTGGATGAGATATTTTGTTTTAAACAGCAGAGAGGGAATACAGACCGGCTGTTGGAGAAACTCTGCTTTCGAGAGCTTCCCAAAACATGGAATAACCAAGCAATTTAGGCAGCTATGCAAAGACACTTCAGAGGGCTTGCTATAAAGAAGGAAAAAGAAGTGAACCTGTTTAATCAACTACTGTCTTTTCCTCTCAGAGTCACACAATGTAAGCAATACTCTCTGCTTTTCTAAAAGGATGTTTTATAAATTAAAAAGACCAAAAAGAAAGTTGTCAGTGCTTTTCTGGTACTTTTCTACTGGAGGAATAGCTGCTGATAATCTGTAAACTCTTAAGAATTTTTTCCCACTTGGTTGCTATTTTGTAATACAGCATACATAGCCATTATATTTACCTTCCCTTTACAGGTTATGTTTTATGTTGCTTTCCAGACTATACAGTTCCCTTCTTTTTCCATACTTAATACTTTAAACTACTTAATTTAAAACAATTTTATTACCTACAAACTGTCTTAAAATTAATTAAGATGAAACTAAGGCATGGTAGCAAGGGCAAAAATTAAAGGCCAAAATGTTGTTTGGATAATGAGTAATGTACAGTATTATGTTTTGAGGGAATTCTGATTTGGCCTTACAATAACTTTTAGAATGCGGTGTGGGTGCAAGCATTTTATGTAAATATGCAATTAGGATGTGCAGAACACTAGTCAAACATTATGACTGCAGAGGATATATATATATTTTTTTACTTTGGGATTAATAATTCTAATGTTGCTTACCTAACATCTGGTTTGTACCGTTATTTCCAGTGGTCAAGCTGATACACTCACACAGAAAAAAAAAAAAATCATTTCATCTGTCTGTATCTGAGTTAATTTTTGAAATTAAAACAATAATTGGGTACCTGCTGTTGAGACTTTTGATTTTGAAAGTAGATGTCAGGTTGTTTAGCAGCAGTTTTTGTCAGTTTCATTTGGAAATTCCTGAAAATGTGGAAGTGCATGTGCATAGGCTGACTCTGCTTTGTCTGTGCAGTGCATCTAAAGCATACCAGACACTGAAGTAATCGATAAAAACTAAAATATGGCAGATGTTTGTCCCATCCTTTGTCTTTCTTGTCCATTTGAAGTACTTTTTCAAGGCTGTTGCTCATTATGTGTTTGCACAACATCCACCACGGTGAGGCCTTTAGATGGGACTGAAGTGAAGCTGGTAAACAGTAACAGAGTGGGGGTTTTCCTCCCTGTGTGGGAAGCATCCATTCCAGGCATATCACTTGAGAGGAGCTTTGGGATATAACAGGTACCTTGAAGAAAGTTGCAGCAAAACAGAGAAAATGGTTCTCCAGTTCTTTGGTGACAGTTAATATAAACACCCCTGGTGCAGTGTTTACTAAAAGTAATTATTTTTCAGTTGTTACCTTCTTCCTCATAATAACGTAATGCAGGTCTGGATAGCTCAGCCAACATCAGAGCTTTTCTGCATCCTAAACATGAGGTCTCATTGTATATTGTAGGCACAAACTGTGTAGAAATGGTAGCTGGAACCTCTCCAGCCACCAACCTCATGCAAAACCCTGAACCTTTTGAATCCCTGGTAGTAGATATTATATACTGACATGCTATCCAGGTACTGAGTGTGACAGGGCTAATAATACTATTTATATGTATAATTATTGAAATTACCCATACTCTTTGGGTTTAATGGTGTTCAGTAAATTGGCATGCATAATTTACACATCCTTGCTGTCAACCATCAATCCAAATGTGAGACAGCAACATATAAACTGAATGGCAGAATAAAGTGCTTATGAGTGTTCAGGACAAGATCACCATAAACTATGACACTGGAAATTTTCATATCAGTTTTTCAGTATTTGTGGGAATTAGAATGCTGTCTATGGGATTTCATTTGTTGCATTACCATAAAAACTCTTCAGTAAACAATTTAGGAGACAACAACTACAGCACTCTTCAAAAATGCCCTGGGGACAGGATTTATTGTGGAAGTCAGTGTTACCATTTCTGCTTCAATTTTTGCTATGGCTTAATTTCAGCCTCTTATTGAAATGCCAGTCATTTAATAATGAAATGGAATCCTAAAAATGTACAAATGGATACACCTTTGAGGCTTAATCAAGAGATACAATAGGCAAAACAAATTTGACTATTATTATGATAATTTGTAATAATAATTAAGACTTTCCAATTTTACATTTAAACAAGAAATGCTTAAAATAACCATTGTGTTCACATATCTGAATATGCATCTATGTGCTTGAAATTACTTTAACATTCATGATATTAATCAAAATGGCAGGGTACATTACAGAAGATTCAAACGCCCCAATCTCATTACATGGGACTTGTTACACAGCGCTATTAGTATTATGTTTTCATTTTTAGTTTGAGAATGCAGTAAACAACTAATAATTCAAGATGTTCCGAATTTTTTTTTGCAAGGTGCCAAGTGCTGAAAGAAGTGATTAACACGAAGTGAGGAAATTATGAATAGAGGCAAAACAGAAACTGCTGAGTTATTTTTGGCACTTGCTAATGAATAAATGGATTGTTTTCAATGTCTGTCAATGAGTACAAGCTAATATGTACTGTGGGTTGAAATACGCTGCCTCACTTTCACTAGTTTTGAACAAACAGCCACAAATCTAAAGAATTAAAAAATAAATAAATTTAATGCTCATATTCTCACATATACTAATATTCATGTTTCTCATAGAAATCAATTATCTAATTGTACTTAGTCAGTGAAACAGATTTTCATTAAAAATATGGTCTGATTTTTATATGTGAATTTCTATGACTGAATACTAGGTCATGCCTAGGGGCTACTTAGCGAGTTGAACATTAGTAGAACTTTTTCATGACTTCAAAATAGCTCTTTGGCCCCAAGTTATGCCAGCAAAATAGCTTTCCTTTGATGACTGTTGATTTAAGTCATTGAGAGATCACACAGAAGGGCAGTTAACCTGAGGAAGAACATTCAAGGGATGTGTAAAAAGGAAAGACTTCAGTTCAAATGTGAAAGCAATCATGGTACAACTGCATTTAGGATCAAGGTTGTCATGCCACATCCAGCAAGGATGGTGAGGATAATGCTTACCTACTAAGCAATCTGGATAAAGAATTGCATTTTGTGCCAGTGTCAGCATCCTGCTATGGACACGGGTTTGGGCAAGACTTGCTGAAATCCCTTCTGCTCCAAGTTATCCTATGGTTCTAACCTTGAAAAGTTTAAATACAGCTCATGGGTTATAAGAGACAATAGCTAATGACTAGCACGTTATGAACATTTTTCAGAAGTTTATTAGGTCTAGTTTCTTATATCTTACTGGTAAAATGTAATTTACTGACTCACAGCAGATATTAAAAAAATAGTATTTATATATATATATATGTAGTGTCATATATGCTTTCTGTTGAATTTCATCCCATGTTTTAAGAACTCAAGAATGTAGTTCTCTATACCTGAACTAACCATCCTCTTCTGATTTTCTAGTCTGAAGAGGGGAATGGTAATTTTATTCATGAAGTACATGGCCACCTGTTGATGTGGTACCTCCTCTGCCGGAACAGACTCTCCAGACAGGTCTGTTTGTCTCCAGTGAATGCAAAGGCGGTTTAGATGCTGTCAGTGCTGTCCTGTGGACCTTCCTCAGCCTGGACCACCAGGCACAAAAGGTCATGCACACAACCATGATGTCTCTGGGCAAAGACACTAGTGCTGTCAGAAAAGTATTTTAGCAGCAAAGTTTGTGACCTCTTGTTGTGCCTCAGTGTTACTCCATGTAGTTTGTGTGAGTGACAGGAAAAGGGACAGATTTGTGTGCTAATTAGCTACTAGTAAACGAAAGACCATAGTTTCATCTGAATCCTGTTGAAAATAATATTTAAAGTTACTACAGTGTCCAGCAATATTATTTATAGTTAAGGCTGTGCAACATAGGCCATGGGGTCAAATCCATGATGTCAACCAGATTCTACATGTGAAAACCCTTCAGATGAACCCATTTCAAAACCAGGACTTTTTGTGTTTCTGGTGTCAGGAAAAAGCACAAGGACAAAGAATAAGCTTTGTGATATTTATCTGTTGTGTCTAAAAATGCACTTAAAACACTTAAGAGTAACCTGAACAGGGCATAAAACCTTTTTTCAAATGTGCTTAAATGAGGAAAACTACGGTCAGGTAGTAACTTCAAGCAAGACAGTGTTGGGGTGCAATGCAGTGCCTTCCCTCCCTGACCATCCCTGTCCTGCAATCCCCAGTGAGGTCAGTCAGGATGGGATGTGAATGATCACCAGATTTATCCACAGCCGACCTCTAGGCACTGCTACAGGCCCTGGGCCTCACCAGGATGGCAGCCCCTGGGATGGGTATAAAGTTGGGTTCAGGGTGGGGGAGTATTTGGCTTATTAGGACTCAGTGCAGGGTAGGATGGTGGGCATGGGGTTTTCTGTATTCCAGTTTGTGCCGTTGCCTGTTGTCCTGTCACTGGGCACCACTGACAAGAGCCTGGCTGCCACTTCTTTACTCTGTCCCTCACATATTTGTACCCACGGGTCAGACTCCTGAGCCTTCTCTGCTCCAGGCTGGAGGTTTAGTTGCTTCTCAGGACCTCAGAGTTTCTAAATGTCCCAGTAGGGGTTTTCTGCTCAGCTTTTTGGCATTTGTTTGTGTTTGTTTTGTTTTGTTTTTTTCTTTTCAAACAATAAAACTGAACATCTTACTCTTAGTATTGGAGGGTAAACTACATGTAAAAAGAGAACACAACTCTTCCACTGGATAAATTCTTAGCCTTTTTTTCCATTTCTTACCCCACAATGTTGCCCTTCATAGTGTTCTGAGAGAGGCTTTGGGATATCTGTACATTCTTCCTCTCGAGGAATACGTTTGGTGCAGGTGCAGGTGGAGCTGCAGGTGGAGCTCTGAGTGGGAGTCAAGACAAGAGGCCGTGAACTGCTGACCCTTTGCACAACAGAGGGCACAGGGACCTGTGGCACAGCCAGGTGAGGGACACTGAGCCACATGGCTCAGGAGGAAGTGTGAGATTTTGGTGTGCTTGGGCTGTGAGGGGTTAAAAGCCCAGGGGTTCCTTTGTTTGGGGTCCCTCCTTGGAGGCACCAGCTCCGGCTGTTTCTGTGTTACTGCACAATGGCTAAATGGCTTTGTGGAATGGAACATCTGAGACTCTGCTTTGGGAAAGTGCTGAGGTCAAGGCACTGAGGGAACCTGGCCTGACTGTGTGAGTGGGATGTGCAGGGAGTCCAGCGGGGACCCACAGGGTCACTGAAGCCACCCCTGTGAAGGGGCTTCGGTCCCAGCAGTGACAGTCTGGCACATTGGAAGTGTGGCTGCCAGACAGTCCCGTAAGTGGTCACACTGGGAAGGCTCCTTAACACTGTGGAAAAACAGCTGTAACTCTGTAGGCAGCATGGATTCTTCAAGGTACGCTGATACCTTGGATGAAAGCTGTGCTGGCCTTGATAGTGTTTTAATGAGACTGAACTGGAATAGAACTAGAATGCATTTCATTTTTATGACTGCTTCCCACTGCCCTTTCCACTGTGGGTGTCTTCCTCTCAGCTGCCACTAGAGTGTCATTGTCAAAGCCACTCTGACAAGACCCCAAATCCCTGCTGCCCTTCTAAATGTAAAGGATTCACCCAGTGTGTGGCACATGATGAATGCGTTCCCTTCCCCATATCTGCGAAGCAAGAAATTGTCTTGGCCTTTGACATTTTTTTTTTTGTTGCTTCCGAGTTTTACCTCTCAGGTAATGGAAGCATCACGCTCTTCTGGAATATCTGTAGGTATCCAAAGGGAGCACTGCCCTCTAAAGGTCGAAGGTGAGATGGAAAGCAACTTTCTATATGCCTTAGGAGTTTTTTTCAAAGGTACCTTCGTAGAGGTGTTTTAAGTCATAGCCAGCAGTTAAGCGTGAAGTCTGAACCCCTGTAGCTGCACTGTAAAGAGTACTGGTGCAATCTTCACCATCAGAATGGGTAATAAAAGTAATACACAAATTTAGTAGTGTTAGAAACATATAGTTTTAAGTTTATAATCTTAAGGTACATTTAGGGTTTGTTTTTCATTTTGTTTTTAAAAAACTAAATAGAAAATACCAAAGTTATATTTTCCATAGCTGCTACACCAGCATTTTTTATTAATAAAACATATCTGTGAGGGAAACCTTAAAAAATCCAGCACTAGGTTACCAGCAAGTGAATACAGGGGGTAAAATTCTGAATGGTTTAGTAAGACACTTAGAGGTTAGCAGTTGACACTGAAGTAAAAAATTGTATGAGACGCTGAAATCTGACCTCCTACAATTTTAATCTATCAATAACAATAAATAGTAAGAAAGGTAGGCTTGCAATGTTTCCCTACATTTCTCTAATGTATTATGCACTGGAAAGTCTTATTCTAACTAATCCAGTTAAAGATAGTTTATTGGTATTTCAGTTCGAAAAATGATGTAGTCTTGAATGTGAACCAGGCTATCTGAACAAAGATTTTGGATAGAATCTTGAATTGCTTTGGAATGATGCGCTTAATAAAATATAAATATAATAAAGATAAAAATGTCTTCCAGTAGCAATACTGGAAGACAATGGCAATTGTAGTGGTAGAAACAGTACCTGCTAATATTCTATAGGTTGGTTTGGGTAGGGTATGGAAATGTATAAATTAATACGATTCAGAAATCACAGTATGACCATGGTGTCAGTATGATGGATGTGACTAGGGGACCAACTCAAAAGTCATCTGAGGATTCTCTTAAAAGGAAGTTCCCATGGTGAGTCAAAATGGATTTATGGCAAATGTCTGCTGCCAGGATAGGATATCATAAAACCATTTCAGTGCCAAGAAGGACCAGGTCCAAACAATCAGATTCTTCTCAGGTACTGCCTTGTGGAAGATGGAACAAATGCCACTTAGGTCAATGGATTAATAAATGAGGGAGGAATTCTTTTATTTTCTTTTTCTGCAAGGAAACTGAGCTTGTAGCAGCCAAGGTCTGGCCAGAGTTTGACTCATCTGCACTGAACGTCTCACACAGCACTCACGCTGAGCATTAGAGTAGGAGAGTTAAGATTTTTCTCCCACACTGAAGAAATTTTTGCAGATGCTAAAGGTTTTCATACCTATCCACATCACTTCAGTATAGGAAACTGCCAGGCCTCAATTTTCTGTCCATAAAGGAGAAAGTCTGAAAAGCACTCTGGCATTAGAAAAGGAGTGATTTGTAGAAAAATAGCAGCAGTTAAGAGACAGGTTATGTATGGCTTCTACCAGAATATAAGGATATTGTTTTTCACCAATTTGCTACTAATAAATGTTTGCTCTAATTTGCAGATTGTTTGCTCTTAGTAAATATTGCTGACCCTTGTTTTGTCTTTTTTTCTTTTTTGAGCTATAGACTATTTTTTTTTTTTTTACTGTAAGAAACAAATATATATTTCAGGGTATTAGGCGTAGAAAGCTTATCTTCAGGTAACATTAGAAAATTTTACCTTGTTTAATTTTACCAAGTTTGAGTCGAGGCAACCATGAGTAAAATTGTCAAAACTTCTGAATTCTGCTATACTGTTGTTTTAGAACCCTCCTTTTTAGTTTTACTTTTTAATCTTCTCTAAAAGTCTTATAGAAAAAGAAACAAACATTACTCATAAAAACATGGTCTGATTGGTGAAAATTTTGGATTATTTTTTCTGAAGAACATTTTCCTAAAGTAATAAACCTGCAAGGTAGAATGGAAGTAATTTCTGCCCTTTTCTTTCTGCTCTGTGCGATATTTGCATTCTCAACAAAGTCTGCGGAACTGCCCACAGCTTTCTAAAATATGAAGTCTGGCTCTATAGTAGTGTTCTACCTTGCACTAGATTTAATAAATCAGGGAAGAATGGAGAAGCACATATTTCCTGGCAGCTTTATGCAAGAAAACAGGGATTTGAGATAATCCCTGAGAAATATTTAACACAGAAATCTGGTTTTCTCTGCTGGAATAATATAGTAAAGGAGGGCTTTCTTGTCATTTGGTTTCTGTAAAGAGTATTGCTTTCAGTAACCTTCATCAAATTTCATTTGAGTTGCATTTTAATAATATATTCATAGCCTCACACACTTGATCATGTCTTCCTGGAAGGGAAGCTCATCTTTCTGACAGAGATCTTCAAATGGTGTAGGTTCACAGAGCTTCACTAAAACCAATTGGGTTACGCTGTACTGCACCACCCTTTTCAAATTTTCAAAGGAGTAGTTCTTCTTTAGTGAAAATTCTTGGGAATACCTATTTGACTGTAATACCTTGCTCTTCCTGAGTGATTTACAGTGATTTTCCTATAATACACGTGATTTTTAGAAGTCTACCTGCAGGTAATTTTAATGAGACCTGTGGCTAAATCAATGTGCTCTGTTTCAAATAAGCATATCCATTCAGTCTTTCAATGCGTTCTGGATTTTTTTGAGACGGCTTTCTATCAGTATGAAATGTGTATCTTCATTAACTATTCCCTGATCATTTTTACAGCAGGATAAATGCCAGGAAATCAAAGGTTATTTACATTTTCAGCCCAAGAACCAATTATTTAATCTAAAGACCAACACAATAAACAGGTAATCTTATGTAGACCAGATGTTTTTCTGGAATTTGAGATACACGGCCAGAAGTACTTACTATACCTCTTCCTTAGCTTCTATCCAAGCATGTTTGCTATACTCTACTGCTATATCCTTCAAGTAATTTCAAGGGCTTGCAGAAGCCCTGCATGTGCACAAGGGCTACTTTATTTATTTTTTCAGTTAATGTGGCTGCACATAAACCACAAAAAAAGTAGAAATTTAAAAAACAGTTGTGGCAATACTTCTAAAAACTCAAGCTAACACATTTTGAGTCCTGCTGCAGTACTGGATCACATTCTGCAAGTCAGCAGTCTGACAGCTGTCTCAGAAACAGCCACAAAATTAGTTCCTACTGTTGAAGCTTTGCAAGTTTAGCTGACTACACTGGTGTTCTACCCCAGATTGTGCTTGGTCTATTACTTGGTTGTTTTAAATGAGCATATTTGTAACCCTTCTGGCAATGGAATATTCCTCTTTTTCTCTTGTGAAACTCGTAGCTTGTTCATTCATGCTATTTTTTTTTTCCAAATTAAAAATTGAACTTAGTGAACAAAAATCTTCCCACTGCCATAAAATTTGGTAATTTTTTATTGAGTGAAGTAACTATTTACTGTTTCTATAACTGAGATAGCTTCAAAGAAAAGCTTTTTTTTTTTCTGGCTCAGAAATTGAATTATTTCCCAGTGTAAGTACTTTTGTTTGGTTTTAATAAAGCTAAATATATTTAATAATCATGGTAGGAAATGGTTTATATGCAGTAAACTCACTGTGCACATTCCTCAACTTATGCCTGCAGTTACCCATTACATTTCTGTTCATTAGTTATACTTCAATTCAATATCCTCTGAAAGCTTAAAGTCATAGGAGAAATTCCTTCTCCTTGTCCCAGTGTGAAGAGAAAATGCACCCAAAATTTTAAGAACAGGTTTTTATTTTTTCCTTTTTTTTCCCCCACTGCTGAATGTAGGAAGTGCTTCATCACTCTGTCCAAGGTGATTAAGATAGCTTTAAGTGTTCGAAGAATTTGCATACCTAACTTTTTGTTTGCAGTGTCTTCTCTGGCCACATAAGCCAAAACAAAACACGTACCACAGTGCCTAGCTTAGGAAGATAAGTTTTCTGCTATGAATTTACAGTAATTTGCCTCTCCTCCAACATCTGTTTCAAAGTCTCGATCCTGATCTCTTCCTGAAAAGTGGTGAGTCCAGTGACTGTGTTTCTGGCTTAATCCTGTGGAGATGATTCATTCTCAGCATTTTTCAGGTCTCAGTTCTTAATGAGTGGGCATTTATGGAGACTGAGCCTGCTCTGGCTGAAAAATGTGAGTCCAGTAATGGTGTGGAATGAACCAAAGAGATACCCCATTCTCCATTCATGAATTCTTGCACTCTAATTGCTGCAGAGGTCATTTTGTTTGTTACTATGTTCTTTTTCTCATTGTAAGACAGATGCTATAATAGCTAATGTGGTCTTTGGTTTATTAGCTCTCATAAGAAATCTTTTTTTTCTTTACACTTTAGTTCTTTATCTCATTGTTTGCGTGGAGAAAGGACTAGCAAGGAGGTGAGACCCCAATAATTTTCCTTACATGCTTTCCCACTTTTTCTGCTCTAAAGATCTGTTATAGATATTTATTAGCTACCCTAAATAGCATTCTAATCAAGAATTTGGATCACTTCAGTAACTAATGTTTATTTTTATAAGCAATCGTTTAATTTGACACTTTGCATAATGCATGTGCAATAAGGGTGCCATGTTTGATGGATAAATACCTAGAAAAAAACATATTGCCTAATAAATAATGTTGGATTTAGATATCCCACTCATTTAAAGCAAACTTGTCATGGTTTATTAACTGTATTAACCAGTGGCTTTTTTATATCTGGGCATAAATAATATGAAGCGTTTTTGAAAGATGCCCCTTTCAAAGTACATAATATAACCCCTTTATTGTCACAGATTATTAATATCTTCTCTGTGGTGGGCAAGCTGCCAGGGCAGCTTAAACGTGTATTTGAACATACCTTCATATACTGAACCTTTGCCTTGTCTCTTGGGATGAAAATTACAGGGGCTGAGGTGCTTGTAGTAAGGAAATCAGTAAGGCATCATATCTGTAAAGATGTGAATCTGAATTTATGCAGGGGGCACACTTGCTCTGAGGATTATCCGGGTGGCAGTGACCTTGGCATTGCTGTGTCTCCAGACCCTCACTCTGCAGAGCCCTGGCATGGCATCACACGAGCTATTGTCACACATGAGTTCTGAGGCTGGGTGCTAATCAGGATTGCATCAGCAGGCTTAAAATATAGTTTAGTTATGAATTATACACCTGCCTTACTGTTCCCTCTGGGACCAGCAGTCCCTACCTTGCTCTACCACAGGTTACTGGGGCACTTCACTGTTTATGTAGACAAAGTATGCCTTTAATAATGTGTGCTTAAGAAAGACTGTCTGCTTGGGATGCCGGTAGTGCTGAGCCACAGGTAGTTTCATTTTCTTCCCACCACAGTCCATTCATAAAACTGTCCACCTATTCCTATTTCAAGTGGCATATATTTTAAAGCTTTTTACCCTTCTCACTCGTCCCAATGTCTTATTTCTCAGCTTCCTTCAGGCTAAACTCAGCTGAAGGCTCTCAGGTACCCTTTCGTGTTCAGTGGGAAATTGCTTACCTAGGCTGAACGTGGCACTTCCTTGTTTCATTTTCCAGTGTTGTCTTCCAAATCTTGGCTTACCATCCTTAGATAAACAGATCAGTACAACTGTGCTGAGACTTATCCTCACTAACGAAAACATGTGCTTCTTAAGATAGCTGTGTTCTTAATTATGCCTTTTTTACCCTTCATCTAACAGTCTCAGTTTGCATAAATACAGAACCCAGCAGAAGGGTTTTAGAGTCTTATGACCTTTACAATGTTAAATTCAACATCTGAGGAACCTGGTCTAGTGGAAGGTGTCCCTGCCCATGGCAGGGGTTTTGGAACTAGATGATCTATAGGGTCGCTTCCAACCTGGGCAATTCTATGAATCCATGATTTCCTCTTTGAAATTCTTGCATTTGCTCTCTTTTTCTTTCATTTCTCTGCATACCGTTTCTCATCATCTTCAAGAGTTTGCCTCAGATTTCTGTCCTCCTTTCTTCTCATCTTTCTTTTAATTTCTGGTTGGCTCTTTGTGTTAGCTGATTAACACTGCTACCTGATTGAGTTATTCTATCCAAATGAGGCTGTCATGCTGCCTCCTACACCACTTCCTTCCCAGCATCTGCTTTCCACAACCACTCCTGTGCAGAGGAGTGCAAAGGACACAGACCTTCGGCATAATCATGGTTATGACGTTTTCTACAGCCCTGTGCAATGATCCACTTTAAATTGATAGCTTTTTGTTGCAGTGATTTATTCAGAATCTTTGGAGGATGGGAAGGAAAGGGGAATGAGTGTTTTAAAGAGCTCTGATTAATAGAAGGGCATATCTACTCTCTGCCTGATACCTTCTCAGTAGGGAAAATGTTAGTGCCTTGAACCAAATGGAATAACTCATTTTGGGGACTCTACTAGAGTGGAAGGCATCGTGGTTTACAGCACGCAGGACAGCTGGGAAAAGGTTTGTTTCTTTGCCTCAGTTCCACAACTTGAGCTATGAGTGGAAAAGTTTAGTCATTATTATTTACTTGGTGCCTGCAGTAGCTACTGACTGCTCAATTCCCTGTGAGCTATCCCAAAAATGCACATCCTCCTTCATTCACAGGCACAGTATATGGAGGAAGGGTCAACAGGTGTTCCTTTCTTCTCTGATTTACAACACGTGGTAGGTCTCGCTAGTTTTGTATTGCTGCTGTCATTCTAGGTTAATTATTTCCTGTACTGGGTAGCTCCTTCAGATTGTATCTTTATGCAGCATCATGTATTTACACCCTCATTATGATTTTAGTAATGCATTTCATTACAGTTGGCAATTGATGGTTTTCATTACTGAACAAACTGTCAATTTACTGCTAATGCTGCTTTAATTATTGACTTAGTTTGATTTCCTTGGTTTAATTCTTTCCATCTGTGAGGAAAAAGGGGTTTGTATTTGTGGAACTGGAAACTTTTAGATTAAAATTTTAATTTTTTCTCAGAGGACTTTTAAGAAAATTATTGCTAATTTTCTTAGTTAACAGTTTCTGTCCAGCTCTATTTTAGCATTTGTCAGTCCAGAACAACTCATGGCTCACTGAAGACATTGGGATAGGGCAGCAGTGCTGACTTTAACATTGTGTAACAATGAACACAGGATTTCAAACATTCCTCCTACTCCAGCTACATATCTGGCTTGAGGACACTGAATATGATGTGTGTTACTTACTGTGGAGTTCATCTTTCTGAAAAAGTAAAAGTTTGTAGAGACTGCATTGTAATTGCCATAGTATATAGTGTCTCCATTAATTTTTAATATTTTTTTTTAATAATTGCGAACATGTGCAAATGAAGTATCTTCTTTGTCTTTCTAAGTCCTGTCATCCACAGTTTTTATTGAAAGGAAACTGGAAGAGAGAAAGTGAATTTAGAGGACCTTTCAGAACTCTTCAGGTGGCCAAAGTTTTAAGATGTGTTATTCTTTGGTAGAGGATGTAATCAGTTGTTTTAAATGTACTTTAAAGGGGCTATAACAACTTTGCCCTTCCTTAACCCTGAAAGGCTGGAATATTTGGACATGTAGATGTGGAACTGAGGACTTGGTTTAGTGCTGCATTAACACTTAGGCTTGATGATCTTAAAGGTCATTTTGAAGGTAAATGATTCTCTGGTTATATAGTTGAAGCTGTTGATTCAGTTTGGAACTTGTTTCCAGTCTATTCATATGACAGCTCATGCCTGTAGATGGAATTTGATTTTCAAGTGGTCGATGCCAATTTTACGTTAGTGTATTTGTGCTGATTTCTGGCAAGTTGCATATGTTTTATTCCTCTCAGTCATACAATGTGAAACAAAATTATCAAGAATAACTTTACAGCACATACAGTAGAAAAAAGAGGAAAAGCAGTTTTTAATCACTGTGAGGCAAGGGTCTGGTTTTGTATTTAGGAGTGACTTCTCTCCGTGTTTGTGTAGTGACACAATCCAAATGGAGAGTCATGTGAGAGAATGTATTGTTTCCTCTCAAACTTGAAGGTAAACCAAGAAATCACTAGCCTATCTAGAAAGAAGTAATAATTCTTAGTCACTCTAAGGCAGAGGCTAATAGTGGAAGAGGGTTTGCAATACCTAACCCAGGAAGGGATATGTGGATGTAAAAAACAGGGGGTGCTGTCTGACGCCTGATAAATTATCTAGGTTGGGAACATTCATGGACCAAATCCTTGAACAGTATTATTTAGATCCTTATTAACCTCAGTATCTGGACAGTTGTAAAGACTCTACTGTTTGAAGGTATTTTGACATGGGTTGTATTTATTGCACCAAAATCTAAACCAGTACATAAAAATAAGGAGGAAAAATGAGTAATGGCATTCCTTACTAAAAAAAAAAAAAAAGAAAAAGATAAAGCATTATATCTGGTTGAATGGATAGAAATTAATACACATGACAGAAATATATTTAAAAATTTAGTTTAGTTTTAACATGAATATTTTGCATGTAACCACTCTACGTGTGCTGGCTCAATCAGACATGTATTTCCAGCAGCCTTGGTGGCCTGTAAAAATAGAAGTGTATCAGAATCATCATCTAGGCTTATGTGCTAGCACATAACCAATTTCATCCTACCTTTCCAGTCCACTGTGTCTGATCTGCCTGTCTAACCCCAGCTCAGTGCTGTTCCTCTGCCTCACTAGTCCTCCTGCAGAAGGTCATTTGTCCAAAAGTGTCAGGAGGGCAAATCAGTGATTTTGTGGAAAATCCTGTTGGCCTCCTTCTGACTAGCAGGAAAAAATATGAGAGCTGAGTTATTCACTGTGTAGGGAGAAGGAATAGATCAATCCTGAAACAAAGAGTCTTTTTCTGTCCTACCATCCCTTGCTGTGACTACGTTACCTCCACAGAACCTACAGAAGTGCTGTCAGACACCTCTTCTGGTGGACTGTCCTTCTCCAGGGAAGGGGAGCATCAGCTGCTGACCTTCATGTGTCTGCAGAGTATCCCTTAAGCAGCTTTTTTTTTTTTCATTCATTTTAATAACTATTAGCACTTCTATAGGGATGTCTGTCTAAAAACTGGGAAAAGCCATTCTGCCATTCATATCCTTTCATACCCTACAGCACATACTGACTCTGACACGATGGAGAGTAAGACTGAACCCATGATCTGCTGAAGAAACACTGGAAGTATTTTGAGACACTGATTATGTTTTGGAGTGCATCAAAGCAATACTGGAATTTTGCAAAATATAGCTCCCTCTGGTGATGTGCAATAAAATAGGTGCTAGGAGGCAACAGCAGAAGACATAAAATTCTTACTCTTCCAATTTTAGAAGCTGTTTGCTTATAGCAGCAAAGGCTCATTTTGTGTGCCAGAAGTTTGATATACTTTATGCAGAACTGCTTATAATGTCTCCTGAAATCTCCAAAATCTCTCAAAATTATTTGTCATTCAATCACAGCAGTTAGTTCATCAAAATTAATATGCAGTTTAGAAACTTGATGTCTTATCCACTGATTATGTCATCTTTTTAAAATGTTAGAAAATAACCTCTCTAGATAATAAAATCCTCTTCAGAGGATTTTCTGAATAGTTTTCAGTGAATATTGGAGAATACCCTGAGAGAGTGATGTGATTATACAAAAGATAGGCCAAAAGCAGAGGAAAAAATATAATTAAAATAGATTTTATTTGCAGTGGGTCTCTAAGTTAAAGTTTCTACATTGTAGCAATACTGAACTTTTGGAATGAATAATACTGGATTTGTAAAACTCTGCTGGTATTTCATTGGTATCAGCTATGCAAAATGATCAGGTTTCATTCTTGGCATCATCATTGAAATTGTGTTATTAAATCCTAAAGAGTAAATAGACAAAATTAAATGATATGCAGTTCTTTATCAGTAATTCCTGATTGAATTTGCTCAGTTTATAAATAACACTGCTGCTTTTCTGACTGCCAGATCTACAGTTTTGAGGCAGTCTTAAGGCTATATCTGGTTCTGTCTATTCTGTACACAGAACTTTTTAGTCTCTCAATTTTATGTATTAGCAGGAGAGAAAGTGAAGTGTCAAGTGACTTTCTTATAAGTAAAACAGGTTCATTTTTAAAAGAGTGAAGATCTCTTTTCTTTTAATATGTGGATTTAGTTGTGGGGGTTTTTTTCTGACATGGTTGCTATATTTAAGTAGTTTATATATGCTATGAGCTGTCTTCTAGATGTAGAAAGTTTAAACAGATTAAAAAAAAAGAAGGATAAATAAATGGAAGGGTGAAGTTGACATTGATGACTAGCTCAGGTATAGCTGTCTGCCACATGTGTCTAAATTTAAGAGAAGACAATTCTATCCAAGTAAACTATGTCCAAAATTGCAGCAAAGGACTAACACTGAATATGGAACAGATGTTCACTGATGCAGAATTTATTTTGGTTTTGCCTGGAAAATTCTTAAAATAGCTAGACCAGTGATGGCATCTTTGCCCATTTCACTGGTTTCCAGTGCCTGTCTTTAATTTCTAATGAAAGCATAGTACGGTATCTACTTCAAGGGAGACACATATTTTCTTTTGTCTTATGAAAATATATTGTAGTACATTTCCTATAGAGCAAAAGGCAAAAGTATACATTTTCTAATAAGGAGATATGCTGTTTACTTTGAATAAGCAGATAAGTTGTTTAAAATATAAAAACCATGTCCACCCTGTAATACTGTCTTGGTTGAACTGTGGGATCTATTAGATTATAATTTCCATTGACGTTTATGCATACTGAAGCAGTCATCAGAATATTCTTGTTAGAGTAGTATTATCATGGAACAGAAATAATGCACGATTAGATAATGCAATAATGCAATTATTAGATAACCATAATATGTCAGAATGGTGGCAGGGACAGGAATTAAGATAACTTCTTATTTACTTCAGGTCATCTATTTTAAGTGCATTGTCCAGTTTTTTTCCTGTATGTGGTATTTCCTGTGTTTTCAGGAAGTCTCATAATTTTTCAGTTTTATGTCAGAAGGAAGACACCTACAAACATTAGAAGAAAGAATTCTGGGACAATGCGTAGGTTTCAGTCTCAAACCTGAAGCTGTATTTTAGAAAAAGCTCAGTTGCAAGGCTTTTTCTTCCATCTAGTTACTATGGTGACATGAATGTTGGGGGGTTATGTTTGTAGGTTTGGGGGTTTTTTGACCTGCCTTTATCTTTTTTTCTTTATCTAAAAGAAAATGGTAGGGTATGCATCCTGTCAAATTAAACACACTTGGAAGTCTTTTTGGACTATGCAATCTATTTTATTATCATAATGGCTAGAAGTTCTGATAATTACAATAATTTTGTACTTTTTGCATCTAGGAATCTACAAAAAGTACTGGGAACTATTGAGGCTCCCTCCACATATGACCAAAATGTCCGCTGAGCAATGGAGGAGAGAAATCAGCACAAAAGATCTCTTGTGTCTCTTCGTCATTTTCCAACAAACAAAAAGACAAGTTTCCAGTGAGGCTCATGTCAATTTGCTTTCATCTCCCAGCTGAAAACCAAAATATGTTGCTGTTGTAAAAAGAACCTTAAGATTCCTTAAGTGCTTCTAGAGCAAGAAGAAGCAAGCATAGTGGAAGAAAACCAGATTATTTTATATATATAATATAAATAGCATATTAATTATATAAATATATTATATAAATATAGAAATGTTAATCTTTCTTCTGTAGAATACTTTCCTCATAATCTTTGAAGGCTTATGACCTCTCGCTTTAATTTTATTTTTCCATTTGAAGGCTCTTTGTGATGACTACCCACAGGCTGCTCACAGAGGTCATGGACAAGAGTTGTAATGCTTTGAGTACAACCTCCTCAGTGGGGTTGTGATATTAAAGTTACAGTCTGTCTCCAAGAAGCCCATTATCATTATAAAGTAACATACATCATTAAAGAGAAGCTCCATGAAGACCATTATCATTATGTGGTAACACGTCATTAGCCAGTGTCTTCAGCTGCACAGCCCACTGAGGAGGGTGCAGTCCTGACATGACAGCTCTCTAGAGTGACAGCAGTCAGTCTGGCAGGGCGTTTCAGCAGGGGTTACTCATGTCTCAGGGATTCCTCTTGTCATCCTTCCTTAGCTAGCAGTTGTTAAATAGAAAGAGTTGTTCCAGGAAAAGTCCCACGGCTCCTTGAAAATTAAAATTCCCACTGGCATTGGAGCATTCTTTTAAGCAGAATTGCTACTTGGTTGCAAAGGGTTCACACCGGTCCCCCCTGTTCCAAGGTGACCGGGTGGAAAGGGAAATAGCTCTGGTGCCTGCACATTGCCTATGCATTTCAAAAGGGCTACGGTGGAAAGTAGGCAGGCACTGGACATTCTACAGAACAGATCTGTTGCACAGTGCAAAGGACACGCTTGGCTGTCTTATTCATGCCGTCAGGTGGTGAAAGTAGCTCAGCTATCCAAAGTTGCAATAGGCTGGGCAGAAAACTAGAGCTGTACTACCTGTAGAAATTGTGTTGTCCTGCCGAAACAGGAAAGTATAGAAAGGTCACACCTCTGTGTTTCAGGTGCTCCAATGCACTTAGTTTTCTCTTTTGCCTTTATAATCTGGTCCTTCTCTCTGTAAGGTTACTGAATCAAAGCTAAGTTTCTTGTCTGTCATGGATACAGGAGATATTTCTTATCAGTCATATTCATGGCCCTTGTCATTATGCTGTATTCACAATAATATATGTGTTAGGTACTATTTCACATCAATATGCACTATTTCACATCTTCATTAAAACAATGTACTTTGCATTCTTAAAATACATTCTTCTGGTTTGTGTCCTTTCAGAAATTCTAGTGTGTAAAACATCTTTAGTTACTCTTCTACAAAAAAACATATTTTGTAAGTGAAGTCATGAATTTTTTGCTTCCTTTCTGGACAAGGAATTAACATACTTTAAAACTTAAATGTGCATATTTTCAGGGAGGATAGTTCAGAAAAGTTATGAACTCCTGTTCCGTAACATGTTTTCAGGAACCAGTAGAGGGTGCATTTTCCACAGTGTTTTCCACAGCACAGTTTAATTGGTGTTCTAATTAAGTATGTGAATAGAAGTAGTCAGTAATAAATATATTCTTTTAGAATTAACATTCAGGAAAGCAGAACAAAAGCTATCCATAAAATGATCAGACCATTCCTTTTTAATAATTCAATCTTAATTTTACAGTAGTAAAACACCAGTTGAAATATTTTCTTTTCTTCTTTTTGCATCCATTGACTTAAAAATGCCTTCCCTTTATAACGTGGCCTGAATACATGAGCATAATATTTATAACACCATTACTTCAGCCACTTTGCAGGTCATATGAATAGTGAATGGAACTGAATAAATGCCTTCCTCATTTAACAAGGATTTCCTTGTATGCAGGTTGAACCACAAATGTCTCAGCCATCCTTACATATAATGTGACATTTCTGCTCCCCTTCAGAGTGTAAAAAGTGAGAACCAATTCACAATCAGGATGTGGGTGGTATACTTGGATGTGCAAGAGTCTCTGAAAACAGACGAGCTACGTGATCTTCATACCAACCCCAAATACTGTAGTGAACAGAGGCGATGTGATGGCAAGCCCACTGAGGGAAAATCTCCAAAAATACGCAATTATTTATTCCTGACTATGGTTTTACCTCTTGGGAGCACTGTGGTCTATGGAGCCACTGTTAATTTTCAAAATATATCAAGCAAACTAGTTTCAGAAACAAATTCCAGACTTCCTTTCCATTTTTTCAATCAAATTTGCATAATTACAAGGAAGTTTTAGTACTTGTATTTCTCTGTGTTTTCCAAGATACTTCGAGAGTTAGGGCACATTTCCCTTCTACAGCAGATTAAGGTCATATTAACTGCACAGAAGTGTCACTGTGCACCCCTTGAACAAATCCTGGGTCATGGGAATGCAAGCAAATTTAAATGATACAGTCCTGGAACAGCTCACTTTTCCTTCCTCAGGAGATGCCTGGCAGAATGCATTCCTGCCACCCACATTAGTGCTGCTGAGGCACCCCTGAGAAGGTCAGTGAAAAGCTGGTGCAGGCAATGGTGCTGTCTTTGTGGAAGCCATTCCCACGTCCATATGGAAAATGAGAGGTCCTTGCTGCACTCAGCAAAGATGAGGCACATTTACTCTGCATGGGAGATCTTCTCACCTCTGGAGCTATAAATAGGGGTGTGGAATTAGCAACCAATCTGTTTCTGTGTCACTGTATGTATAATGTCTCTCTGTTATGGTCCCATTTTCTAGATGACATGTACTGAACTCTATTTTGAGTAGCACATGTTCTCCAGAGGTCATTCACAATGTAACTTTCAGACACGGCCACTCCCAATATGTATTCTCCTGAAGATATGCTTCTAACATATTTCTGAGTTTGATATTTCCTCTTATCCACTTGAGAGTATTATAGAACATAATCTTTTGATGTTACTGTGGGTTTTTTTAAACATAGAAATAGAAAGTTTAGGACTCCCAATGTCATTTGACACCATTTGTAACATAATTAATTCTTTCTGGTAAATCCCAATGGCACTATATTCTCTTACAAGATAGTTCTCCTAATCTCTGATTAAATTGATAATTTCTGATTGATGTCTAAAAACTTAGATTGCTGCAAAATTCTGTGATGTTGATAAGAGAAGTTTTAATTTAAGGAATGAGAGGAGAAATTCAGCAATGACTGCATAATCCCTGCATCTCGTTTAAGATACTGGAAGAGAAAATTAGTGTAAGAGATAAAGTGCTACATTTACTAGATCAGTAGCTGGATAAATAAAACAGGGGGTTGTAGTGCTCTGCCTATTTTCTCTAGAAAACAGAGTCAGAAAAACTTATCAATATGTTCTGATCAAAGCCTAAAAAAAGGACAGAAACTTGAATTTAGGATACAGGATTTCAGGTGGGATCAAAAGAGGGAGGTCGACTTTGTGTTGAAAGACTGCTATGTCTATATTTTGAGTGAGTTTGTGAATAGGATGGGAATGGGACATTGTCTTTCTCATTTGTCTTTGCCCTTCTGGGTCCAGCACTTTTTCAGCTGGTGTCTGGTCCTCACATGGCAGGCAGTAAGGGAATAGGGGCAAAGCAAAAGACAAAAATCCCAGAGTAATGGAGCTTAGCTGAGTTGTGTTTGTAATCTTCTTTGTCCCAATAAGAGGTTGCAGCTCTGATGGCCAGAGGAAGTCAGATTTGTCCCGGTTGTGTTGCATGATAGGGTTATTTTTAGGGAAAATAAAATATGACGTGCTGTTAAGGAAGACAGAAACAAAGAAATGTGTTTGAGTTAAAAAAAAAAAAGCATCATTATTGATGCTGGAGTAGTGGAAAGGATGAATAAAATAGAACCATTTTAATGTCACGATTGCTTTGGGGAAGCACAGTGGCAGAAATGCTTTTGGTGTTTCTCACAGGACAGATCTGAATATAAGTATGAATCATCTCTACTGTTATTAACAAGATAAATATTGGGATTGTTTTCATTCCAATGCATCTTTAAAATAACTTGATTTTCCTGAAATATATTGTATCCTGCTAGTATTAAAAGAAATTATAATGCAGTTAAGCTTGCAAGTGGCAGCCAACAGATCCCTTTATTAAACTGCCACTCAGTCCTATAGATTTTATTTTAAAAATATTTTAATTTTTATTACTCTTGCATAGTAGTATCTAATTGAACATTAATTCATTCAGCCAAAATTAAAAGGAAGAATAAATATTTTCAGAGAGACAAAGTCTGAAAAATGAAGGAAATTAACTCATGCAAGCAGATGAACCATGAAGAGCCTCAACAGGAGAGACATGAAAGTAAACAGACCTGCTGACTGCATATCAGTGTAGTTAAGGTTCTGGAACAAGGAGAGATTAAAACATATGAAATACAAAACATTAAGGGGAAAGATGGTAAAAGTTATATGGATGTATTATACAAAATGATTTTATAAATGGAGTTCTATTGCATGCTTTATTTGGATTCATTAGTGCTTTTGATATGAAGTAATTAGTGAAGCATGGAAAGACAGGGATTTAGCAGAGCGATAGTAATGTAGTTAGAAACTGAATGAAAGGCAAATAATAATGGGTAAATTAGAAAAATCATACGTTCATTAGCAGAATTCTTCAGGAATTAGAATCAGCATTATTTAATATTTTCAGTATTAAGAATGTAATGGCAAGTTTTGCTGTTGACATCATTATTGCATGGAAAGACCTTCATGAACCATCAGAAGAAGGAAATACCTGAGGAAGAGAAGCATCACCAGGATATTGGAGGTATCAATATGATGCAGCCCTGAGAATGGGGCCCTGGGATGTGACTGTTTGTCATAGTGGTAGTAGAGACAGGGCTCTGTGACACTGTGCAGGGCACAGGTAGGCTCTCACTGGAACACAGTGTGCAGACCTCTTCACCCAGGCTCAGAAAAAGGAAACTCTGGCTAGGAGAGATGCAGAGTAAAGCTACTACAGAGACCAGGGATGACTAATATTATAAGAGGAGAAAATGAAGGCTATTGTCTTAGACAAGATGTAAAAACAAACCTGAAAAATGAGGCTTTTGTACTTTTCTCTATAACTGCTGCAACAGGAAATAGAAAATGGGAAAAGAGCTAAGGGAAAATATCATTAGATAAGCTGTTAAGTAGAAAATGGTCGCAGATAAACCTATGTTGAAAATAAAGAAGTGTTCAAGTGGCAGAGTCATGAGATGCTGGAAAATAGACTCTCCCACTGGGAGACATGGGGGCAAAAAGTTAATTAGTTTTAAGATGGAGATTAATCCTATTTTTAAACAGATTCTATGAGATGGGCACCTGAAATAACAGGGGATTGGACTTTGTTCTGCAAGTGTTCTGTACAAGCCAGGCTCCAGCAGTTCTGCCATGAGTCTTCCACACCTGGCATTTTTCTGAAATCTCTGAGGGCTTGTAGCAGTGTGAAAAATCTATTCTTTCACTAACTACCTTCTTGAAATGATTGCAGTGAACTTGAAAATGTGAACTTCAAGGGTTCAATACCTAAGAAAAAAACAAGGCCACATTTACGTATATTTTAATACTTGCAAGATTTATTGCACTTGTATCTAGGAGCTGGAGACAGTGAATTGCAGAATCTGAATGCTAGTCTTTTATTGACTATCAAATACTGTCTATGACATTTTATTCTAATTCCTATATATACTTTAGACTGGATATTTCAGAAATTGACCTTCATTAGCCCTCTCCTATTTTTTTATGTGGACTCAGCTTATCCTTAATCTTAAAATCCCTGTCAAAAAGGCAATGTATCGCTCTGCAAACTATTTACACCTTGATCTTCTTATGAGAACTTACATGGGTCATGTCTGGTGTATGCCAGTGAAAAATTTGTCTGTGAATAATCAATTATTTCTATAAGGTAGCTGACAGGAAAATTAACACTTATGCACGTGTATGCAGAATTATGACCCTGATTTGGGAGCTCATGTGAGCTCTGGGTGATGCAAATGTTCGAGGAAGAATCTTTCATGAAGGATGGCTGTGAATCAGATCAATGATCCTCTTTCTCTCACCTGAAAACTGTGGTTGCAAATGCACTGAAATACTTTTCTACAGTCCCTGGAATATTTTCTTGGCTTGCTAAATGGGAAATGCTGTGCTTTGCTGCGTTTCAAGCCTCATAAGTGGTGTGCAATGGTACTATATTGAAATGCCTTTTAAAAATCCAATCAAAATAATTGATTTTTCATAGACAGAGCTCAGTTTGTCATTGAGTTGTATTCCTCACAAACCCCTCAGAAATGTAGGATGCCCATAAAATAGACAGAATGATTACAAAATCACTATCAGTTTTGGTTGTGATGTATGTTTTGGCATCCTTACACTGAAATGTTTTATTTTCTTCCAAGACTGAAGTGCCAAGAAAAAACATTATTTTATTTTGTAGCTGCCCACTAAGCTCCAAAAACTGCGTAGGTAAACTTCCAGAGTTTAGTGAGTACCCTCTTCTAAATGTGATTCATCTGCAAATAATAGTAAAATATTAAAACACCATTCTAGGCAGATATATGGTTATACAAATCCAACTTTATTGTAAAATATAAAAGTAGCATTTATATTTTTAAAGATAAACAAATTTAAGGTAAAATAGTAATTGCAATTTCAGTGTTTCAGGAGGATATCTTTGGTTTGGGTTTGGTTGCATTTTTGGGGGTTTTTTTAAATCTATTTCAGCTTTATAAGACAAAATGCAGATGAATATCTGAAGTTTTGCATGTACTAAGGAATGGATATATAGGATAAGAAAATCAGTGTAGCTCCACTGAAACCAAGGGAGCTTTTCAAGATGAAAAAATCAGAGAGAACTGAAATTTGGCCTATTCTTTTTATGGCTTTTCAAAATGGACCTTCATAGACAGCTCAGTTTTCTCTCTTTTTTTTTTTTTTTAATAGGCCCCATGCATTCACAGATGTTTTGCAAACATGCTAGATAATAAAAGTGTATTTTTTATTAAATAAGGGTGGCTACAATAATGGTATTCACTGTGCTTTTACCACTGAATGCTTAAGACTTACAGCTCACAGTAATGAGCAGCCTTGCACAATAGTTTGCTCAGAACCTTCCTGATTTTGGAGATTCTCAAAGCAGACACACAAGATTCTGTTGTGTGGGCCCAGTTGCAAGATTAATGCTGAATATTGAAGCAGGTTTTTAAAACACGTAGCTACTGTTTTCTAGACCATCCACACTTGGTTGGTTGTTTGATAACAAAATCTGATTTTTCCATTCATATGAAATACACAAAGCTATACAGGGTCATGTAGAAGTGTGATCAATGTGTAGAAGTGTGATCAATGTGTCTGTGTCCTTTGTGGTGTGAATGGACTGGTGCTAATTTAACATTATAAGCATTTCTACTACATGTGGATTTTTATAAATTTAAATCAGATAAATGGCAGTTCACTACTGTTACAGAACATTATTATTAGATTTAGCAGTTACTTGTCTGCCCTTTGGTAAAGGAGAAGTATTTTAGAAGTTGGGGGGTTTTTTAACTGAAAAGTTTGAATACTACTTCTTTCTTCTCAAAAGAAAAACCCTGAAAAACAACCAAACCAACCAACTAAATCACAAAAAATACACGACAAAAAACCACAAGAGAATACTTCCATTGAATTATTTAAGACAATTAAATGGATTTAATATTAGCTGCAAAATAGATTGAAATACATGGTGACATTATAAACTCAAGCCAGCAATAATTTTCTGTCTGCTTTAAAATCAGCTAAAGTCAAATAGATTACATCTCGAGTGGGACCAGTGAAGTTGTAGCATGAGAACATGGCTATAGACAGCAAATTCTCTGAGTAGAGAAATGTAAGGGATAGAGGTTTCAATTTATCAGCTTAAATGCTGTTCAGGATTTTTTAAAATCAGAACTTGGTTTAGCACAGAGTAGAGGTTACCCTTAGATTCCTTAAAAGTGACTAAAAAAATGTGATTCTCGAGCCAGATCCTGAGGTCAGTGACATGGTTACTCCTCAAGACTTGAGGGAAGTCTTGCCTTGAGCTCTGAGCCATGTGTTCACCCTGCATCCTCTCCTTCACCTCTTTTAAGAGAGGGTGGCACTGAGCACACTGTTAAGCTTCCATTTCTTGCTGCCACAACTGTTTTGATTTAGTTCTGAAAAGCTCTGAAAGCTGCAGAACAAAAGCAGAGTTTGAGTCTAGGGAGAGCACCGGGGTTTGTAAGATTTTAATCATCCATCTCACTAGCATGTGTTCCAGTGAAAGAACATATAAATGAAGCTTGCTGAATAATGTCTAGAATCAGCTGCCCTTTTCCAGCAGGAATTGACCTAATGCACAGAGGGATGAATTTTCAACGTGAAGTTTACTATCACACTGACAGTCATTGTCATTCTACTTCATTCTTCTGTTTCTTTTTTTAAATTAAGAAAAACACAAGGAAGAGAAGGTGCAGCATTTGCTGAAGAATTATAGCTAGGAAAAGAATAATAGAATCAAGTTACAAAAGGATTGTGTATCCCACGAGACAGTCCTCCTCCTGCCTGGTTGTATTAATTACTTTCTCCATAAGGAATGCCAAACAAAGACCATAGAAACTAAATCAGTCCTTCTATTTTGATTGGGATATATTTCAATCCTAGCAGGATATTGTCATGCCTATCTTTTATTTGTAAAAGCTGGCAGTCATTCCAGATTTTGCCAGTATATTACACAAACACATGCAGGAATTACTGTTAGATATTAACTGTGTGTATTGAATGCTTCATTGCATCAATTTAAGAGTCTCATGAGAAAGATCTCAGCGTATGCACAGAAATGACATGTGTTGCCACCACCACAGCTGCTACAGTATTTTCACACTTTAGTGTGCTGTCTCATGGCAATCAAGAAACTATTATCTTGTATAAGTAATAAAGAAAACTTGGAATAGTGGGTTTTGTTAGCCCCCAGCACTTTGTAAAAGAAACCAAACCCCACACCCTAATCCCTGTAATCTACCTCCAAAAAAAATCAACCAGCTATGCATTCTCTGCCTCCCAGAATATCATTCCTTCGCACTTGACAAAAACACTGCCTTTGGCTTTTTGTAAGAGTGGAGCGTAAGATGTTGTGAAATCTGGGATCCAAATGATATGGAACCAGATTTGTCAATGCAATGCCAAGTTATCATGTTTAAGGTACATGCTTGGAATATGTTTTCACAAATAAACTTAAAGAAATGCCCAAGCAAAAGTTGATTTAACTGTTTCTTCACTGACTAGATGGCCTGGCACCACAAAGATGGTCTGACACAATGATGTTGCCATTGAGGCTTTACTTCCCACAAAATGCTTAATACTGTATTTGCATATGTAGATTTCGGAAGAATGAGGATCATAAGTTCATGCACCCAACAGTATTTTTAGAGTATACTTACAAAAATTAAATTTTAGTTACTTTAGAATCTGGTAATAAGAATAGAAATTGGGCTGATAATCTGAGGAACAGAATCCTCTCCACAAAGCAAAGGCAAAATTTCCCTGCATTGCTTATTTCTAGTACAGTGGGATCATGGCTGCTAATCTGCACATGGCAGCTTCCCAGGTAGGAAGATAAATGCACCTGTGCTCCCACCCCTATTCCCAAAGCACTGGAACCTGGCACCAAAATCCTTCTACTTGTGTGCAGCAGCCTTCCTGTCACTTGTCACTTGTCTCCCCTGTTAGAGCTGCTCTTCGTTGGAAGCTGATTTTCCTTCAGAAAGGGTTTGGGATTTCCCTCGTTGTAACAAGCTATGAATTTTCTGTGTGAATATTGAAAAAGTCTGCCTTGTATTCTGCTCTGCAGGGCATCAATAAACGACATTTGGATCGGGAAGGGGGGTCTGGAAATGTTCACATGATTAGTGAGAGCAACACAGGGCAGCTCTCGGTGTGGACTAGAAAAGGACACAAAACTTGCCACATAAGAGTTAAAAAGAAATAGAAAACCTTCACTGCCTCTGGGTAGGCAGAAGAGAAGTTGCAAACAACATATTTTTACCCAGAAGAAAGTAGCAGATGTTCCTGGGACAGTGCAGAGAGCGTCTGGAGTGCCTGTAGTGATTGTAGTGTAGGTTCTGCAGTTCTAACTCTATCCTAGATTGAGTGTAAGGAGTTAAATTCTTGGCACGACTTTCATCAATGAGAAAGACTTAAAGCTGCATTTTTAACAAGCCATCCTCCAAAAAAAAAAAAAATTGCAAAGATTTTGGGTTTTGTCTTAGAAAACATTTGGAATATGCTGCTTTTCCTGTCCAAACCCTCCTGTCTTTAACAACCAAATGCCTTCATAACCAAAAGGGAAATGCCAATGCCCAGAGGGTTTATGGCATCCAGATTTTGTGTGAAAATATGCGCTCACAGCCAGCTAATAGAGTATTTGGACTATTTCTCATTTCTTTTATTTTTTAAAGACACAGAGAAATATCTACTGCTTCCTGTACATATGGCAAATTCCTGATGTAGCTTCAGTGTGAACAAAGAGCAGTTTAGCAAGGAATGGGGAGAAAAAGCAGTATAGGACATTCCACATATCCTGACAATATTGCCCAGTCCTACTTAGAATATGCAGGTTGGAATGAAATGGTAAACAATTTCAAGGTCTACAGATGTTGTGTTTTGACAAAATGGAATGAGAACCAGCTTTTTCAGGGAGATGGTCCTTCCTGCACTATACAGTGATAAAATTGTCCAGGTACACATTCTGCAAGAGTATTAGAAAAGCAGAAATACAAATGGTACTGTAATATTACTCTATGAATGAGGGGAAAATAGCCACTAGGGAAGTCAAAGTCTGAATGACAGCGTGTTGTACTTTGTTTTGTGAGAAGTTTGGATCTTCAGCAGATGTTTTCCAGCCACTTCTTCTCACACCAGGTGATGGTAAGAAGATGAGTACTTACACAGTCTTAGCCCTGCCGTGTCTGTCGGGTCTCCTCCTGCAGGGGCAGACTGCTTTTCTCATGGTGTGTTCTACAAAAGATTTGAAGAAAATTTAGGACATTGCTGTCAGTAGAGATGGGCTTTGCAGAAGCCTCAGATAGAGCAACACAGAGGAGGTTTGACAGGGCTGTGTTGCAGCATCTCACTTCCTGTAGCTTTATGCTAATGTCCTTTGTCTTCATCTATCCAGTATAGCATTATTACAGTGGTGCTGTATGATTAAACCAACAGAATATTTAATTAAAGAGTAAGAAATCCACAGATCATTTCACATATTACAATGGTACTTGATTTAGTAGGTATACACATCTTTTTGCTGCTGATGCTGCTGTTGCTTTTTATTAATATATTTCCTAAAAAAATATTATCAGGAAAATAATTATCTTCCATGTACATTGCCCTGTGTCTGATTTTCTTTGATAAATTCTCATGCATAGCAGCTACCTACTGACTTAGTAACCAATTATGTGAAATCACATAAAATCATTGAAATATTGGCAAAACTCAACCAACTGCTTTTAAGTTTTGATATTTCTCTTCCATGAGCTTATAAACATACAGTAGAATTGCTTTTGTGATTAGAGCAGAAGAACCACTGATTATTTACCAAGGAGAAGCTTATTATTAGTCTTGTCAAGAGGACAGCTTCATTAATTATCCAGTGGTTTTGTTGATCATTTCATTTCATTATATGAATAATTTAAAACTTTGATACATACAGTAATTTTTGTGAAAGGCCTTTCATATTGGTCAGCTTGTCAATTGCACACAGAAGACTTAAAGCCCAAATTAAATATCCAGTGTCCTTTACAATCTCAGGGAAGTTAATTGAAATGCTGTTGCTTCCTCCGTTTCTAATCCTGCTGTAACAGTCTAAAAGAAATTACTGAATAAAACATCTCCATAAGCAAATTTTAATTAGTTTTATATTTTATTTCATCACTACTACATTGTTGTGATACAATATTTCCATGTGCTGTTTCCCATCTCTTCCTTATGGCAAAGCATGTTGAAGAATTAAGAGCAAGACACCAAGGGACAAGTAACAGAAGAGATAATAAAGCGTTAACTGTTGGAAAGTAGATCTACATTATCAATCCTTAAAAAGGAAACAAATAAATTTTATTACTTATTTTATTATTTTACAAATAATAAAATAATTTATATATAAATATAAAATAATTACAAATTTTATTATTTATTTCATTTTATTACTATTTTTACAATATGGAATTTCTGAGGACCAATCCTAAATGAAGTATCAAACATGAGCTGTAGTTTTGAGTCACTACCTTTAAACAGCATTAATATTTATCTGCTGCTTTTATATTTGTGTTGGGTATTGATATGTTCCTTACTACCACAGTGTCTGAAGATGGAGACACCCCTGCATTGCACCTTGGTCCCATGTCACAGACACAGAACTGAGTAAAGAAAAAAAAATCCAAAATGTATTCTTCTTAAATATGCAGTATATTTAGAAGCAGAGATTGTTTTCAAAGCTGCTAAATAGAAACAAAATTTTCCAAATAGGCCTCTTATCCAAATTAAGCACAACAAATATTTACTCTAGGAAATAATTAAATGCACCCAAGCTGCCCATTCAGAATATAAATGAATATTCACATACTAAGCATACAAATTGAATGTTTTCCTCAAAACCCTTTCCTTAGCCAGTAACAGATCTGATGGAGTACCTGGAATATTTGGTCTCTGATTGATAGCTTCTTCAAAAGCCCTGCATTATCTCTCTGTGTAGGAATAGGCAGCCAAGGGTTTTGATGAATATCTTTTAACTAACAAGGGAAAATTTTTCAAACATTACAAATAAGAAGCGAACAATTGCAATGCAAAAATCAGTTTTCTTTTTTTATATTTCTATATAAATTAGTGAAAAATGTGGTAATGGGATTAAGTCATCCAGTAATGCAACGTGCAGAAACAGCAGTTGAAAACATTTATTGTGAGTTCCAGTCCTCCATGATATCACAGGTGGAGAATGGCATGCACAACACTTCATTGGAATAAGCTTTGAGATTCTGTACTTTGTTGCCTTCCAGTGGCAGGACACACTGATTCCTTTCATGCTGCTCACCCAGATTCTTTCTCAGAGAATTCAGGCTCTTGGTAGCGGTCAGTGTTAAAGGGACACCCCACATTTATTTCTGAAGTTGTTCTTGATTAGTGGAACACCATTCAAATACACTTTTGGTGGGACTTCGGTATTTTATATCTAGTTGTTATTAAAGGCACATTAGGTAAAAATGGCAATCTTCATTGGACACTAATGACTTCTGGATCTTATTCTATTTAGCAGAATGCAAAATTACCTCAGATTATTCAAATGTGAGGTAAGGGTAGGACCCCAGTCATAACCCCTATAGAGAAAGGAAAGGCAAACCTTGCATACATACACACAGCTAAACTGGGAGATCAACATGGCTAACAGCCAAACCTAGCAAAGTACACATTCCAGTCAGGAGCAACAGATAATCTTCACAAAAGGTTTCTTAAAGCGGCACTCTTTTTTTCACAGATCACCCAAACTGTTAGGATAGGTTGTGCACCAATTAGGGTAGAGTTGCCCTTAACTTAATGGAGCTCTGGTTGCATCTTGTTAGTTAACATCACCTGTGATTTTGTGGAATCTTGTTTAGGCCTTTGTGCCTTGGATCTTTATGTAAGTCAGTGGGAATAGAATTCATGCCAGGCTCAACTCACCTCCAGAAGTAAGTACAAAGCTCTACCCGGTCACTGTGCTCAATTCAGTAATGTTTTTGGTATTGAGAATATTGACTTAGTAGCAAAGCCTATGTGGTCAGATCAATTTCTTCCCTAGGAAAGAGAGAATTTGAATTTGCCTTTCCAGTTCCTGAAAGATCTGACAGTGTGTCTAATGTTTTGCAGGTTTTGTTCTCTTCTTTTACAAAAACTGCAGTTCCAGGATCACTCTGAAATGTAATTTTTGTGTCTAGTATTGGAGATACATGGAAAAACACACATATTTGCGTTGTATTTTCCTTTCAGGTGTTCTCTGGTTGAAAATGCTTTCACTCTTAGCCCAACAAAAAAGTCTGGTGCCTTTAGTAATGCCATGCACTATTCAGTGAAGCAGTCCTGATGGCAATTATTTTCCTTCCTCTGCTAACACTTGGATCACAGGAAAACTGCTGCTGTCCTTAAGGAACGCACTGCAGCTGTGCCACTTGGTCTAGGATGGGATTTCATTGTTGTTATGCAGGTGCTAATTAATTCAATTTTTAATGTCTTAGAACATATGCAGACGAGTGTTAGGGTGATGGTTGATAATTACTTGGGAAAAGATAAGGTGCATAAGGAAGGAAGGAATTTCTACCAGTGTGAAATAAGCCATTGAAGCAGATCCAGTTACGTAAATGATGCAGTATATTTGTAGGGATGTTACAAATGGGATGTGTGACTTCAAACAATATGCCCTCTAATATGAGATTCAAAATAATCCTTTCCAAACCTACAGAAATACTGCAAAATCATACTTTAATTTTTTAAGTTTTATACTTCAGTGAACTTTAGTTTTTTGCTAATCTGCAAATCTTATATTGTTCATGAGATCAGAGAAGAAGAATAATTATACTCACCTTGGCGCATAAGATGATTTGTTTACAAGTAAATGTAGCTTCCCTATGTCTTTTATTTTAATGGAAAAGAGATTAAAACTTTTTATAGATGTCAGATACAGTTTCAATTACAAACTCTCATACCACTTGTATCTCTGGATAATTTTGGTTTTTCTAATTAAATTATAGAGAACTCAGATACTAGGAACCACTGAATTTAGCTGATCGAGATTGGTAATGAATGAAGAAAGAAATAATCAAAGCAAACTGTTTGCAAACACTGATTTTGAAAAGTCAGAAGTAGGCTTAATGAAAGAAATATTTTGCTACAGAAAACTTCCAGTGATTTCTGTGTTCTGTTATTTGCAACATTCTAAGCTGTAAAAGAGGATTCAAGAGAAAACTGAAAAATGTAGTGGCCAATTAAAAATAGGAAAAAAGACTCAACCGAAAACCTAGGCCTAGAGAATCTGAGTAATTTTATTTTTAAATACTTGGGATATAAAATTATGTAAACCTGAAGTGTTTTGGTATTTCCAAAATTTTCAATTTTTAGAAGAGTATTTCTAGTGAACTTCAAATTTGGAATTCATGAACCAAGGAATTATGAATGCTATATTTTTCTCTTCTGGTATTTAGAACTTGGCTTGTTTAGATGTATGTCTAAATGCATGTGTATATATATATATCTACACACACACACACATTTTATATATATATATTTATATTTGAAACATGAATAGTTTCTTCAGAATATGCCAAGAGAGGAGACATTTGTTTTTACATGGGCCCACACAAATTGCTCAGACCTCCACTAAAAACCCCCTTGAGTCTGAAGAGCATCCCAGGCAGCAAAAGCAAAGATGCAACATAATGAAAAAATAATTGCATAAGTTCAGGAGGGGAGAATGAACTCCCCAGATTAAGTGCTAGATAACAACTACATTTGCCAAAAAAATAAGAAGGCAACTAAAACACTGTGACAAATCATCATTAAAGTGATAATGTTGTCAGAATGAAACAAAAATTTCAGTACATTAGCATCAAACTAGTCAGCCCTAAATTGTATGATAAATATACTTGACTTAAAGAGTAGTGTGGACAGCTGTAACAAAATTGTCATTTTATTAAACCCTTTTTCTTCAAGAAACAAAATTCCTGAACACATCAGAGTGATCCCGGAGAGCTGCTGATCTCGGAGAGTTGCCAATCCTTCTTCATGTGCCTCATCCCCAGTTTCCTTTCTCACACTCCCTTGCATTTTTATCAGAATGGTTGTGGAGGAAAGAAGAACTCCTTTACTGTAAATCATCACCATGGTTCTTCCTCTGGGAGGACTTGCTTTGTTGCCTCTTGTGTCTAAACTTGAGCACTAATCCTGAAGACACGTATTTGCTCTTCTGACCATTCGCACCGGTGATCCCATTGACTCAAACAACAGTTTTGTGTGTTTAAGAATAGTGGCATCTGGCATTTCATCTCTGTCTATTACATACAAAAGATACTCCTACTGGTTACACTGCTCTCTCAGGAAGCTATTAGAGGAAAATATCTAGCATCAACCATTTCTGATCTACCAGTTTTTTAAAAAAATAAATAGAATTAATTCCCATCTAGGCCTGGTTAAACTTCAATTTGGACTTGTCTTGGCCAGAAAATAAATGGTCTATGGTGTCTGGATTTTTGCCTACTCGAAAAAGCGTATGTGTGTGTGTGTGAACATGTATGTGTGTAGAAATATGATTTATGGAAGTATTGATTTTTTTGTTAAATAATGAATTAGATGCCCTACCAGAATATTATTTATCAAACTTTTTTGTCATATAATTAAATTGTCACATAATGGATTGCAGCCATATAGATTCATTAAATATTAAAACCTACATATGACACAGTTCACTTTTTCTTTAGCTAACAACACAATTCCACTGTTCTTTTCCATTAAGGTCAACAATAGCTGTTCTGTTACCTTATCATAGAAGTTCCAGCTTCCTTTTACTAAGTTTATAAAATAGATGGTGAGCAAAGTCATGAGGTTAGCAAGTTTACTTATTTTCAGTTTGGATGCTGATTCTTTGTGATTCTAAATCTGTTCAATAAACTTTAAATGTAAGAACTAATGGAGCTTTTTGCTATGGAGTTATTCCATCAGTTGCCTCCAGGTGTGAAATGAGTAAGTCTGCTGAACTGTAATAGAATGTTTGGAGTCAGATCCAAGTTCTTGTTGTGGAGAGAAATATTTATTTGAAGCCTCTATGTGACTAAATCCTCAGTCTGTAGGCAGGGAGAAAAAAAGAACTTGAGAGAAATATTTTCTCTCTCAGTACAATTTTGAATAATACAAGATGAAGAGGAAAAAAGCACTGTTTACCACCATCTCAAATGGACCTCTTAATGGAATTCAAAATATATTAAAATTGAAATGTTCTAATCCTCACTGGAAGAGAAGTATGTACATAAACTGTCAAGTAACAGTAACTAGAAATTATATTTGAGAAAGAGAGGAGTAAATTAGCAAATATAATTGCATCCAATGAAAGGCAGTAAGACCTCTTTCACAAATGAGTTCTAATTCAAAAAAGGACTAAAGAATCTCTAGCTGAAGATAATGTTTTTAGAATATGTTATTTGCAGAATAAAGGATAATACGTTACTGTGCTCAAGTGCAGAATTACTGTAAGCTAAGGGTAACCCTGGTGATCTCCCATCTGGCCGTAGCACTTCTGAGTAATCATTAGAAACAAAACAAACCAACAACCAAAACATAAAATAAGGAAGCCCCCATTCTAAACAATTTTTAATAAGAACTCCCACTTTAGATATTTTGTAATAATAAAGAAATTACTTGTTCTGAGGGAGTACTGCACTGTACTGTCTAGGTGTAGTCAACGTGCTGAGGTCAAATTTCTGTATCCTGGTTGTTTGGTGCTGCAGGATGTGAGAATTAAAAACACAGCTTCTCATCAGCAAAATAAATAGGGTTACTTAAAATTTTCAAACCCCTGCTCCCAGACTATGTCATGATCCTTTTTCTTTTCTGTGTAATAAGTTTTATAAGCAGTCTGATTATAGCATTCCCAATATTACTCAATTTTTTTCTGCCTTCAAAATTCATTATCATTTATGAGATTGTGACTTGAACTTTAATTACTTGTAATAGGAGTCTCACTAGGGATTTAAAACAAACTAATTTTGCACTCTACCTTTAGGGAAAGGAGCATGACCAAACTTTAAGATACACTGTGGAGTAGAAAACGTGTATGGTAAAGCTGACTGCTTCCAAGTGCCTTGGGTGGGATTCCTCTGACTTTTACAAGTCTGCAGCCTGTCTGTCTATCTGAACTAGTTACCTGAAGTTTGTTTCCAGTAAGAAAGGATAGATAGGCTCCTCCAGGGGCACAAAATCTATTTATTTTTCCCCTTTAAAATGCCTCCATTGATTTTAAAAGAAGTCTAGACTACTAAGTAGCTGTTCTAGACCAAATACATGTACTCTATGGTTTCATTGTAGGTCTGCCATCTTAGTCAAAATAAAACCAGTTTTATAATATGAGACTGATGCAGACAGGACACTCCAGGCAAGCATATAGCCTGCCTCCCACCACTTCAGTGAAAAAGTGAACAGTTTGATAAATGATGATTTTCATTCCACAAACATAAAATATAGGGGATTAGTAGAGGTGTATATTTTCATAGAATCATTCAGGTTGGAAAAGTCCTCTAAGACCATCAAGTCCAAGCATTAACTTAGCACCATTTTGAGTGACTTCAGTCTTGGAAAGTCCAGTATTTTGAGGTCAACATTAAGAGCTCATGAGGTATTTCTTAGCAGTAACAGTGAGATCTATATCTTTCCCTTCCTGGATCTGTTTTGCTGAGTATGTTTTACTGTTTCCTATAAGAAAGTCACTAATGTATTTTGGGAAGTTTCAGAGTACAAGGATTAACACTCATCGCAATCTTATGCTGCATAGAAACAATCTAAAAAACCTGAACATTCTGATATTTCAAATATGTAGTTTGCTCTCACACTGTCTTCAGCAAAATAGTAAGTGGCCTTATTGAGAAGTACATTTGTTTACCAGTTTCCTTTGTGTTCTTCTCCCACCCCAGTGCTTGATTGCTTGTATTTTACATGACCTGTTCTCTCTAGGCTTCTGGAAAATCTTGAATCAAGGCTGACAGTTTTCCAGTAAAGGACTGTTCAAATGAGAGATAGTCAGACTTAAATCTAAGAAGCTAACATTTTAAAGAAAGATTTCATAGTCTTCTTCAGTCAGCAATTTGGAAGATATTGCTGCTGCCCTTCCTGGTGTGACTACAAAAGCCTTATGATTATTTTATTATCTCTCTCTTTTTTTTTTTTTGTCTTCTTCCTGTTGACACACCCAGCTGCACACCAGAGCAGATTTCCGTATGTGAGAACAGTGGTGAATGTTTACAGCTGCTAGATAGGAACTTTTTTGCCTAGGTTTAAATTAGATATTGGGAAGAAATTCTTTACTGTGAGGGTGGGGAGGCCCTGGCACAGGTTTCCCTTAGAGGTTGTGGATGATCATCCCTGGCAGTGTTCAAGGCCAGGTTGCATGGGGCTCTCAGCAACCTGGTCTAGTGAAAAGTGTTCCTGTCCATGGCAGAAGGTTGCAATGAGATGATCTTTAAGGTCTCTTCCAACCCAGGCCATTCTATAATTCTATGATCTTTGGTGGTAGCTGGTCCTTTCCTTGCAAAATAATTGAACAGGAATGGACAAATGGCTGAAGGAAATTAAAAATTCTAAATCATCATTCTTGCTTTAAACAGTCTTTTCAGATAAAGTTTTTTTTTCCCCCACATATTTCCATTTTTAGTTTTCAAGCATTATGATTCCTTTTCACCTCATGTCCCTCTAACTCCTGCCCTAATGTACACTACTCTCAAAACACTGCCTGATATTTTTTTCCTAATTTTGCAGTGACTCTTTTCTTAACTAAAGGACTACTGACACCTGCAGCAACTTTTCTCCTGAATAATACACAATTATGCAGAATATAAAACACATGCTGCTTTATGAGATCTATATGCCAGCACAGGTGAAATTTGAATTTTCTGGGATGAGTGCCCTAGAGAATGAAGTCACCAGAGGAAACATGGCACAAACAGAACCTTAATTAAGGCAGAATGGGAAAGGACACAGGGAAAGTTTAAAGGGTCACCTCCTCCCTGACTCGGTGATGCTGTCCTGAGGAGATGCTGGACCTGCTGCAGGCATTGGGAGGGGAAAAGGGAAGACAGGGGGTATGGGGATGTGGTAGTTCCACTGTCTGTGGCTGGAGCGTGGGATTCCTGCGTCCCACCTTGAGTGGAAGCATGTGCTGCTTGCTGCTGGGTTCCCTTGCAGTGCCTGGGAGAACCAGCACTCGTCAACCAGGCTGGTGAACTGTGAACTGTAATTAGCAAACACTCAGAAAAAAGAGGATGAGGAATGGGGCTAAGGAAGCTTCATAAACTCTTGTGGGGCCTCCTAAGAGTAAATGTATTTTCCCAATTAATCTGTAGGACACTGATGTATGTGCTGTGTTCTCAATTTTTAATTTAATATTTAATTTTAATCTTGGTTTGTTTCTGTTCTCTTGAAATAGCCTTCTCTAAAAATAAAATGTGCTTTGAGTATATTTTTCATTATATTGTACTGCTGGTGGTGACTTTGGTAAATTAATGTTAGAATTGACTTTTTGATATGTTTAACACTAAATCATGAAATATCACACCTTGCCTGTTAGATACCTGGCTAGCATGGTATTAGATAAATATAAATAGACAAGATTATTTTCCATCCCCATTAGAGTCTAAAGCATCTACTGCTTTACTGAAGTTGCTGTAGTAGGTGATGGGGTAGATAATTTTATTCTTTCTTTCTCTTGGATTTTTTTTTCCTGTCACTTTCAATTGATGCTAAGTAGTGTGAAGTACATAACCACCAATTCTTAATATTTCCTAAGGATATAATCGAAAGTCTTAATTGCACAGGGAGCAGAATGATTAACTTTCTTGTATCTTTTGCTACGCTTAATACTTTTTTTTTGTTTTAAATGTTACAGTATTCTGGTAAGTATGGGTTTGGAGATATTCTTTATATGCTGCTTATTACCTACTGATATTCAATGATGTGGAACATTTGTTGGAAAATACACGTGTAAGATTTATTCTAGAAGGTTTCTCAGACTAGAATTTTGCCCTTGGCTTATTGTTTGAGAAATGATGGAAAAACATATGGACATGTATCAGTATGTGCATGGGTAATTTCAAGTGTTGCTTCACACTTGAAGTGTGAGTCAATCTATTATGCAAAAAAAATGACACTTTTGATGAGGCCAGAAATGCCAGTGGGAGAATAGTGATATTTTATTAATCATGCTCCTCTTCTTGTAATTATTCCTGTAATAAAAATTTGTAAGGGAACATGAAAAAATCATCAACGAAAGATAATCTTACCCAGAATAGATTTGTTGCATAAGATTAGGATTCATTTATGGTATGTAATTTTAAAACATTTTCAAAAGCACTGTGAGAAACTGAAAAGCTTAAGTACTAAAATACTATTTAAATAGAATCAGTATAATGCATACATAGTTTCCACATTTCCTGCCCCATACCCCCATATCAGTTCTTTCATTTTACTGAAACAGGTGCAACAACCTACACTGCATTTGAATAAGGATAACAATCAACCTCCATTTTTGGTGAGTAGAGAAAGTTTTGTGAGTGGGAACTAATGAGCAGTGGTATTTAAGACACACTTCTGCCAGAGTTTCTCTTTCTTTTGGTGCTTCAATAATTAGATGTCAAGCTGCAGGTAGCATAAATACAATTTACAGATGTCTCCAGAAGTGTTAGAAATATAAAATACAGGGGTGTATACCACAGATGTTTGTACTGTTTCTCTGTTTTTCCTCCCTTCCTTGTATTTTTAGTTTAATTCTGGAACCTTTTTGGTTATAAACAATTTTTTAGATTCCATAGTGATTTCTGATTTGATAATTAGTAATATAAAGAACCTGCTAAAATCCTCACATTGAGGTGGAGGTAGTCAGAAGGTGTTCAGCCTGTTGTGTTTCCAAAGAAATTTTTTTTTTACTGTGGATACATCAGAATGGGATCTGGACTCTTGCCTTCTGAGTAGGCTTTGAGTTTCTGATTTAAAAGTCTAGTGAAATAATAAATCATTAAGATAATTATGGTCTATATTTTGCTTTGTTTCTATGTAAGAAGCAATATGTTCCTGTACCACCCACAGAGATGCACAGTGTAGAAAGGCATGCCTCAGAGTGGGGTTTCTTTTGTTGCTGGGTTTTTATTTTTTCATGTGCCACATTTGTCCCATCTGCTGGGTCATATACTGGCTGGCTCTTTGAGGTGGAAGAGGATGTGTCTTATCTGGTCATATTCAAAGTTGGTTTTGTGGTTTTTGGGACGGATACCACATCTTAACTCTTTTTTTAACAGAGAATTAAAAAGACTTATGTCTCTAGAAATACATTATAAATAAAACTCATATAATCTACTTACAGCAGCAGCATTTAGACTTTGTGTTGAATTGCACAACTCATTAGTGAGATAAAAGAATTTAGCTCAAAAAAAGGTGTTGATTATGCAGAGGCTGCTCACAGTCATACGTTACTTTCATCAGGGGTGGCTTCATGACTGCACAGTCCATCCTGATGTGAGCACAGTGACACAGGTTCAGGATTCTTTATATCACATTAGCCATCTCCTAAGTCTTTTGGCTATTACTTTCATTGCTGTTTTTACAGTTGCTCCTGTAATTTTCATTCCTCTTTATTAGTTTAATGGATATTGCATTATTTTGTTTCACACAATTTTCATATAATTTCTCTTCCTGGACTTTGTACCTGTTCACGTGTACATCAACTCATTCTGAAGAATATTTTTTGGCTGTGTTATCAAGGATGGTGTGATCTCTCCCTGCCACAGTTCCAGTACTTGAGCCTTTGGTTATATTTTCTCTCTCTTATCCAGCTGAGAAGGGGAGAGACAGAGTGACACCTGTCCACCTTTGGTGGACACCTGGCATCCAGCCAGGGTCAATCCACCACATTTTGAAATCAGGGAAATCTTCAAAAGGCATCACTAAGACCTACATGAGTGGGCATGTCGGAAAACTTAAAATGATTTCATTATTCTGTAGGCTCCAGAAGTTATAAAGTTATTCCTTTTGAAAAATCTAGGAAAAACCATGATTTACAATATCCTGTGATTTTTGTCAAGAAAGTATTTCAAAGGGAGAAGATGTGTCTAGTCAGAAAAGGGGGCTGTTGTGCAGATGTCAGAACGGAGCAATTCTATGTCCCTCACAAAGACATTGCACCAAGACAAGAGTAGTTAATGTTAGCTCAGTAAACCTGAGGCCTCCTCAGAGTTTCCAGAAGTGATTCTAAATTTACATCAGTATAAATGACTGGTTCTTGTATTGTAACGAGGTGGTATTAGAAGATATTTATGCAAAGTCATATGGGTGGAAAATACTTTAAAAGCCCTAATCTTTAAATTGGGTAGAAATATTGCTCTTAACCCTGTGGTTTTAGCTCAGTAAGCATGGAAAAATATTTCCAATGTGCATGGTAGATCCCATCACAATGGTACAGGCAATAAATTTTGCATATCAACACAAATTCTCCAACTATATGTTAAATAGAGCTGAGCTTATAGTACCCAGAAATTGAAGCTGCTGCAGAAGTGTTGAATTTTATACTTTTTTAATTGACTATTGAATAAATTAAATATTAAAATTATTTTGGAAACTAAATTGGAATTACTTCATTATCTAAGCCATTTCTAATGGAAATTGGAATCCTAAATGAATTTTCTATTGAAAATTTTTCTAAGTCCTTCCATAGCTGAAGGAAAACAAGCACAGATGATGAGACTTCTAATTGCCCCTGGCTCTGACATGGTTTTGGTAGCAACCTGTGCCTTTTACATGACCACATTCTTGAGTGTTGCATTCTGAGAAAAGGTTTTCTGCTGCTTTGGGAAGGAACAGGATCTGTAGCTGTTGTGTTGTGGCAAGAGAGCTCTTGGCTCTTTTGCCATACTGAAGAACAACTGGGGAGCAAGTTTGTGCTTTCTTCAGCCCATCAGGATATAAATATATTAACTTCATAGTCGGTATTTCAAACTGTGCATCCAAATTTTCTTTTTTTTTCCTCTTATAAATAATTTTATTATTCTCATGCAAGTCCTGTCTGTAGGATTCTTGAGTGATGTTAGAATCCCACCTGTATATGTTGGTGATGTTTTCAGGGAATAACTTGATATTGATTAGTTAGAAGGAAATTATATTTTTTTAAAAATAAGTTTAGGTATACAAGGAGTGGAGGGCTGGTTGCTTGCTATTTGTTGGTGTGTTTTTGGAATAAGGAGATAAAAATCACTAACAAGAATTTAAAGTTCACTAACGTGACTTGTTTTCAAATCAAATCAAATGAAATAGTAAGAGTAAAGAAGTTATATTGCTGGTTTGGTGAAGTGACTAAAGATATTTCGCTATTATTTCAAGGCAGCAATAGAATGACACTTCTTCTAATTAGTAGTGGCAGAGAGGAAGGAAAATACACATCTGCAATTTTCTTCCTTAGTTATATGGATTTCCAACATGTCACACAGATGATCAGTGAAAATGCTGGTGTTCAGTAATTATATTCAGCACTTCAAGGGTTTGCACAGATGTGTTAATAATCCCATTAATCTTCTTCCTTTATATGGAAATCTGCAGCCCAGATGTTGCATCATTTGCAAATCTTGCAATTAAAACATTTTATAACTTGCGGTTATGCAAAGGGGCAGTAGACTGGAAAATGGGTAAAATTGCTTGGCTAGGACATTTCCATGGCAACACACTGACCTCCGTTCAATTAGTTACAACTGAAGATCCAGCTATTAATTATAATGGTCAGAGAAGGATATAATCTGAATCTCCTTTTACCTTTTTAATATGGACATTTCTCACTTGCCATAAATCTCTGACTTTAAGAGACAAAGCTGCGGACCTGAAGCATTAAAAGTGATAGTGCTGAAATACTGATGGAAAGTGGAGGACAGTAAAGGAATCTCATTTATCAGCTGTAGTCAAGGTGCTACTTTAACTTTCTGTAGTCTAAGCATTCTGTCAGGCAAGCTTCAAAGTGAATATTCGTTATTGCTCATTTTAGCCATTGAAATCTACGTTATGTGTGCCAGCAATTATCTCTCACTTTAGAAAGCCGCTGTTAATTAGGGCCAAACTAATCACCATGGGACTTGTGGAAACAGATAGATGCCTCCCTTTGACAGAGTTTTACATTTTGCTGTAGCAAAGTTATTATTTTCTTGGCATGCTATCAAAGAAGAGTTATCTGTTAATTATAGAAGGCACTCCACTTTCTGACATGGGAGCAGTCCGTGCATAGTCAGACAGCAGCACGGTGGCTGGGCAGTAAATTCCTTGGAGTAGGGTCAGTTTTTGGGAGGTTGTGCAAGCTACAGGGCCTCATCATATCCTTTCACATTCTCTCAGAAAAGTGCAAATCCTGCACCTGTGATGTATTTAAAATGTCAGGATTCTTGTGTCCTTTTTAATTTATTTTTGGGGGGGGTTGGGGGTTTTTGGATTTTTTTTTTTTTTTTTTTTTTTTTTTTTCTGTTTAGCTCCACATTACACCAATCAGTAACTGGAGAAGACCAGGTACTCAGCACTGTGACATCTTCTCCCTTCCCCTTGCAGTGCAACATATTCAATATTAATTTAATCAATGGTGATATGTTTTGGGGGGTTGTAGGTGCTTTTATTCTGCTTTTTAATTTGTTTATTGGTTTGTTTGTTTTAAAACACTTTGCCCTGGTAATTACAGATGAAACGCAGAGAGTGAGTAGAATGGCCTGGCTGGGAATAGAGTCTCAAAGTCACTGGAGTGGGCCAAAGTTTAGGTAAATGCAAGGGCCTGGCAAAATATGGGATTCCTCTTGAACTGGCTTCCAGCAGTTCTGGATTAGAACCATACAGATTGAAGTGTGCATTTAAATATGTGTCTCTTATGCAATAACCATCAAGAAATCTCGCCCCAGAAGGTTTTTGTGCATTTTTTATGACAGTCATACCCTGCACAGATGGCAAGTGGATAAATTGTATCCTGGTTTTTGCAGCCCTGTGCAGGTCTCTGGTATAGAAGGATAGAACATTGTGATACCAAATAGTCACTGACATTATATTGAGGTGATCCTATGCAAGATGTGAACTTCCTCCACTTAGACCAAAAAAAAAAAAGCCAGTAAAATACTCTTAGCTGTAATAATTACTTGGCACCAGATGATGGGCAATTACATCAAGTTCAGAACTGCTTTAAGCACATTAATTGTGGAGTTTTAACTGTTTATTGTTGTGTTTCTTTCTCTCTCTTCCTCTGTGGCCCTCTCCTGCAGGCCCACAAGGAATGTACCTGTGCAGGTAACCTCACTGCCAAGGTCTCCTTTGCAGTTACTTAAGGAAGCATATCAAGACAGAGTGATAAATCGATAAAGAAACTTGTTTATCATAGATGTTCCCCTATGTATATAACAGCCTGTAGTCATTGCATAGTAGATGGTTCAAAGCTGCAAATCCAGCATAATTGATTTTTAAACAGTCTACAGATTATTTTTTATCTAAGTAGGAGTGAATATAGAAACTGCAACATTCCATTCTTTTTTTTTTTATTCCCTAAGGAGATTTTGCAGTATGTGCAGGGGATTTTTTTGCTTGTTCATTTTTGGTTTCTATTTTTTTTTTGTTTTCTTTTCTTTTGGTTTTGGTTTTTCATTTTTCCTTTTAAATTCATATTGAACTCCCTCTTCTCCATCAAAAGTTGTTCTGTACCCTGTATCACACTATCTGAACAAAACTCACTCTGTGAGTTTCTTAGACTTCTTTTGATAACATGGTCCTTCTTAGGCTTTTTCAATGAAGTAAATAGTAAAATTGAGAAAGAATTTCCATCTACTCTGAGGAAAATACACACATCTAGTCCAAAATGTAAGTTACCCACATAAATGAGGCCTTCACATAGAAGAAGAGCTTTAGACAGTCCAGTCAGGTAGGGAGGAGGGGGCTGGGCTGGAAGTTTGAGAACAGAAGGAACACAATTGTAAGAAACACTTTTGAACCACAGTAAGGCCACTTCTCTGCTTTCCACCATAAGCCTCAGCTTTTCTTTGCAAAAATACATCTGTACAATTTTCTTTACACTCTGTAGGCTCCTTACCATTGCAATTTGACTGCATATGGAGTAGAATTTATGTTTCTGGATCAGAGCAATAGATTTCAGAGGGTGGTGTCTGGCAGTAGGCAAATTTACTATTATTAAATTTCACTGAAACAGCAAATTTACCATAATATCTAAGTTATTTCTGCCTCCTGCTACTTGAATTGAGTTTAATGTTTCCCACTTTTTCCATGAGATATATATATATATTTTGATGGTATTTATTTTCTCCATATTCCCTAAAGCATGAGTCTGGGCTATGTGAACACTTGAGAAGTATCTAGTTTGCATTTAAACAATACCTTTTAAAGCATTTAAATGTTTTCCATGATACTTCTTTTAACCATCTGTTTGAAGCCAATAAACCTCCCCATTGTTTCTTTTGCAATGGGTCATTTTGTAAATCTTGTCCTATACAGGAGAGTAGCTGAGACAGAGATTCATGGAGGGGTTTGAGTTGGAAGGGACTTTTAAAGATCATCTGGTCCACCCTCCCGGAAGAGCAGGATTACTGGGATTTTCCTGTAGTAATTCTTGAAACAAAGATGAGGATGGTGGGCAGATGAAATAAAATACAAGATGAACGTGAACATCAACCAAAAACCAGTGAGCACAACTCAAAGACACAGGCAGCTTTGTATAAAGAATATACATCACAACACCTATAAGGTCAGATTTCTCTCTTTACATCTAGTTCCATTCACTTCATTTTCATAGAGTTTAACTGTATATAAAGTACATCCCTGACTATCAAAATAAGGTACATTTCGGATCCAGGACCAGGGTAATGGCTAGGCCCTATAACTTTCTCACATATCTATTTCTTATTTATTTCCTTTGGCATAATTATATGAGTGCTCACTTGAATAACTGTTTCAAATGTTGTGTTCATAAGGGAGGAGATTTTTGCACTGCATTTGTTTCATACTTTCACTGTAATTTCTTTGTCAGGGTCTGGAAGGTAGGCTTCAGAAGCTCTGTCTTTTATAGGAAATAGATAGAGAAAATCTTGTAATCTGTCCTTGAAGATAAAAGACATAGCACAGCTTTTGCCGTGTGGTTAATTTCCCTCCTTCCCTCTCTTGTCCCCCTCCCCCCCAAACAGAATGGCTTGGTCTCTTCTGCCTGCTGAGTGTGGTTCTTGATCCATGATAGTCCCTCAAACTATCCCTGGGTATTTTCTGGGTACAGCCAGTTGGTAGAGGCCAAACATGTGCCAAGGGAGTGCCAGCAATGTGTGTCATCACATCCTAGTGCTGGCCTGTTTGGTTTGTCATCATGGGTGTAGCCAAACAGTTTTATCATCTATATTAATGTGGGAGACTAAAGTAGGCACAGGCCCTGTTCCAGCCACAGATGAAGTCGCAGGACACCATAAAAGCTGTGTGACAATTCCAGTGCCGCCAAAACAGATATATGCTGCTTATTATGTCAGGCTCAGGATTGTACTTATATTTTCACAGGACTTCTGGTTTCAAGTTGGCTTGTCTTCTATTAGCTGAGGAGGCAGAGCTCCCTTGCACCTGCCTGGACAATGCCATCTGCTGCTGTCTTGTCATTAGCAGCTCTCATAACAATGGTCATGTGTGCACAGAGTGAAATCCTCACCCCAAAAACCTCTTTTTGGAATGATGGTTCAATTTTGTGCCAACACCGGTGAATGAGTCTTGGAGGCTATGGTTGATCAATCAGTGGGAGTGTGACATCATAAAGTAATGAAGTGATTTTTTTTTTTCCCTGTAGCATTTATCACGTGTGTATAGTAAAAAATACTTTCATACAGTGTGACTACAGGTCACATATGCATGCACACATGCCTAAAACACGTATGTATAAATGTAAGATATGCATACTGTAGAGAGTCTCTATTTTAGAACTCCAGACTGTCCCCCTTGCAGAAAAGTTAGTTGAGAACAAGGGTGAAATCACTTTGCCCTGAAGAGAGGGTTTTGGAAGGAAGAGGATTCCTTGTGGCAAATAGTGGGTGGGCTTTGTAATACCTACATAATACAGATTGGCCCTTGGCTACCCCTTTTGCATTATCCATTAGTGTGCAGGAGATATTCAGAGTTGTGAAGTTTCTCAGAAATTCACCAGAATGACCTTTACTGTCTCCGTCAAAGCAGCACAGGCAAGATTATGAGCTTCCATTTTAGCCAGCCCTTGGTCTGTCAGGAGGAAGATGAAGGGATCTCCCTGCAAGCCTGTCTTGTGTTGCAGTGGTGGGGTGGGCTCTGGATGTCTGCAGTTTCAAGTGGTTTCTGTCCATAGTTGAGTAGTACATGGAACACAGGAAAACAGAATCAGACGTGTGTATGTAAATATTATTAAATTATACATTATATAGTGCTATACTATGAAAATGCTCCAAATGGTTTTGATTTTCTTTTTCCCCAAATACATTGAACTTATGATGTAAAACTTATGACAAAGCCAGAATCAGAAGAAAAACTCCAACTTGGTTAGGAAAGGTTGACACGCTGTGACCCAAATGTCTGACCTGATATTTCTCTCATTGCTAGCAGTCACCCTACAGGCATTATCAAAGCGATTTAAAGTATTGTATATCTAATTTGCACTGACATAATTAGAACATTAGCAAACTTGACTATCTAGTCATTGCAAGTCATCATTTGCATATGTGATGAAGTTAGAGCAGTATGAAGGCTCTGACACTTTAAGGAGTTATAAACTAGAAGTTAATTTTTTTAGAACATTGCAATATACAAAAAACTTCCTCTTTTTTCTTTCTTTTTTTTTTTTTTTTTTTTTTTAACCTGTGCTGCAGACATCCCTACAATACGATCCCATGTCTGTGGAAGCTTTGACATTGAGGCATTGTAAAGTGAACCAAAAAGACAAGACGGAGAAGAGAGCTGTGTTTGGCATACAAAACAGTCCCCTTGCTAGATCAAACTGCCACACATCACTCCCGCTACACAGTAGACATAGCTTAGTGCCATCAATAGTTTACTGACCTGTACTGTGATAACGTTTCCATCTCTGGAGTGCACATTTTGCAAGTGCATTTGTGGGGACTGGGGGATGGGAGATGACGCTTATCCTGCCTGTCGGTGCGTGTGGGGGCATCGATTGGGCACAAAGCTCTGCTCGGCTCAGCCACTGCCGCCCCTCGTGCGCACGGGCTCGGAACTTTGTCGTAGTCCCATAAATGGAACAGGTACCAGTGAGATCAGTCAGGTCTCGGCAAAACAAACATCAGCCAAATTGAACAACAAAAGAATTATAAATAATGAAGTAAGTCCTTGACATTGCAACAGTGCACTCGACAGTCACAGCCAGGCTTGGTTATGTTGCAGGCTATTTGGCTAAGAATGTAAATGACTGCTTGAGACAATAAAAATTTTAACATCTTGTTGCACACTTCCATCCAGCAAGTGTCCTTCCTGCTAGCCTCGGGTCAGCACTAAAAGTGAAAGGTTAGAATACCAATTAACTTATCTTCCTGACAAAAAATCTGCACAGTTCAGGGTTATTCTGTAGCTCAATATTTTATTAATGTAGTATGACTTTGATCTGCATTTACTTTCTTAACCTATACTGATTTTTCTTAAAATTATAAATTATTCATAGAATTGGAAATCTACCATCAGTTGGAAATAAAGATTTTTTAAACTTTGTGTATTTTTGCCACATCTTCATTGTAAAAGGTGAACTCAAACAATACGGACTGTTAACCATTAAAGTCAGTCTGCTTTTTTTTTCTTTTGATTTGGTGGCTGAAAAGATTATTGTAGTATTGTATACTACAAAATTATGGTAAAAAAAGATTGTAATATTGTACAGCATCATATTCTGATAATAACTTTCCAAATTAATACTAATTTACAAGTTCCCTAAAAAGTTAGCAGGGAGACTAAGGAGCTATAACAGCTTGGTTATGTGAAACGAAATTGTTTGAATATTCTCTGCTCCCTCAGCTGGAAGTTTTGCAGAGATTCCTAAGGAAACCTTGCACATAATATCAGAAATTTTTCTTCTGAGGTTTCCCTTACTCTCCACCTTTTGCTGTATGTTCTTCTCTCTCATATGAATATCCAAGGCTTGTTGAAGGTCCCTGCCTTTGACTATGAAATCAGTAACTTACTTGCACTCCTAAGCCATTTACAGCCTTAGAGTCTTAAATTCTGTCTTTAAATAGGCTTTTTCTGCATGGATTTTGCCAGTTTCATGGTTAAGCCTACAGCTGAGACGCAGCTGAAGCTGATAGCCCTTAGGCTGCTCCACATCAGCTTCTCAGACACAGCCATTCAGCTGGGTGTAAGGCTTCAAGTACAAAACAGATTGGAACTACAAGGGAAAAAGGAACAGGCTGAAATTTGTAGGAGGATATTGCTCTTTATTCAATTAATCTGTTTTCAGCCTGCCTTGTCCCCTACCCCAGAAGACACAAGAGCAAGTGGCATTCCCTGCCTTGCACATAAGCTCTTCTGCAGTGTCCTCTGGGGAGAAATGTGCAGGCAAACTCTGCTTGGTTCCTTATGGACACGTACTGGATGAAGCTCATCCATGTCTTGCCATGGCAGAACTCTTTTTACTCAGCTCCTCAGCTGTCCATTGACCCTCCAAAAAGATTCCTTAACTGTGTGACCTTCTATGGACTTTAGACTCTTTTGATGGGAACAGTAAAGCTTTCAGAGAAGGGCTTTAAACAGAAAAAAACTCTTATACAGGTGAGCTGTGTCCAGGCACATATTTGAACTGAGACACCAAGGCTGAAATGGCTGAGCTGGAACTGAGAATCCAAGATTGCCCCCAAAAAGAGGCAGCTCTGTGTCATGTGAAGTAGAATTTCTTTGTTCTAGTCCCTCTTGTTTGAATGAGCTGTCCCCAGTGCTACAATATTGCTATGAAGAAATGAAATTCTGTTGTTCTGTACTCTTAGAGAACTCCTGAACTACTTGAGACATTTAACCTCAAGTTTAACAGTTTAGTATTGAGTTGGAATATAAACGAAGTTCCACTTCATTTAACAGAAACATTCATGTTTAATTAAAATTCACAGATAGCAGGAAACATGCAAATATTATCTATCCATGATGCTCAAAGTGTTGGAGAATTAAGGTGGAGCTTATTCCTATGTGGTGGGGTTTATTCCAACAGTCTTCTCTGCAAAACAAGTAGTGCTGTATTTTTGTTTGTTCAATCTCTAAAAAGTATCTTTGTATGCCTAGTGTTGCATCATATTTTATCAAAACTGATTTTATAGCATCATACACTGATGTAGATAAAATTGGTTTGTGAGAGATTATATGATCTAAACAGGCAAGAACAAACAAATAGTGTTTTGTGTCATTGGTGAAATGCGATGTGTTCTTTGCCTTTCTAGTGGAATTTGTTAGTTATATAGCTTGTAGTTTTTCTCCTTTTATTTTATTTTTTTATTACACTGTGACATTTATTAACAAGGACTTTGACTTCATCTCTCTACAGCTTGCTTTCTATGGAATTTGCACTATTCTTTAAACTCTGTTTTCAAGAAGATATAAAATATGCCTGTGTTCCCTGGCAAAGTAGTGCTCAATTGGAAAGGCTCTCTTAGTAACCAATGATGGATTAGTTCCATGAAAGAACCAAATTAGATAAAATGACAAGAACTTATGCTAATTTGTTAAAAATAAAGGGGCTTTTTTAGAAATAATAATAAAAAATCTTTATCTGAAAATATAATGTGCCCTTGGGACTTGATACTGGATATTGCTACCTGATTTAAATTTAAGACTGACAGGATAATTAATATAATAACTCCCTCCTCATAAACAGCTCCAAAGGTATGAGGAGGTGTATATAAGAGAAATGTATGTCCATCAGCTTTAGTCCTGTAGGGCAAGAACAGAGTTAATATATTTAGGAAGAATGTATTTTCTTTGCTGCCACCAAAAATACAGTACAGTAATTATTACCATTTCCTTATCATTTATAATGAAAACTATATCTCTTGGCACACTTGGGCAACATTTCTAAGAAAAAAACCCATATTGAAACTTGTTTTAATGTCCTGGCTCAGTTGTGTTTAGTTAAATTATGTCCTAGATCCTGAGTCATCAGTGAAGACCCCATAGTACTTAGGGCTTTGAAATATCTACAGCAACTTCAGATCCTGTTTTGTGGTTGCTTGGCTTCCAGTAGGGGAAAGATAATAATTTACTGAACAGGGAGTGATTTCTGGTTTGGAAAAGGGCATGAGGCATTCACGACTTCCAGTTTCAGCTGAATCAATTGAGTACTTTATATAATCAAGAGATGAAAAATGATAGGACAAAACCCCAAACATGCAAAACACTTAATTTCACTCTGTCTTAGGTGAAACTTAGAGTTTTTTCTTTATTTTTTTATTCCAAACTATGATCCTGAAAATAATCCAAATGCAGTTTTCCCACCTCCAAAAACTGAGTTCTACAGAAAAGGTGCAAATTCAGACATGTTTACTTCATCCACCTTTGAAATAGGAGTAGTGTGTATTTCCAAGTTCATAAAGAATTAAGCAGACTTGAGTTGTGGGATGTACATTCTGGTGGTGGTTTTGGGTTTTTTTTCCCTTTTTGAAATTTCCTTCAGGATTTTTAAATATTTTCCCAATATCAACTTGGGAAGTCCAAAACCAGCAATGTGGCAGCTCGTATTGCCCCTTGGGTGTGAGCAACCACCACTGCTCATGTTCTGCCTTCCTGCCTGGGAGCAAACTGTGTTTTAAAGGTTTTTAAAGACTCCACCAGCTGTGATTGCACAGCTGCAATGGCAGCATAGGTAGAATGGATTTCTCCTAGCAGGGAAGGCAGAGCTGGCTGCATAGGACATTGCAGCACACTCTTATCAGCTGCCAACACACTGGAGCCCTGCAGAAGCTGGCAACCCAGATATGAGCAAAAAGTAGATTTCTCAATTACTTGGTAAGGGGAAAGAAGAATTTCAAATTCCAGGTAGAGCTTCTGGGATGGCTGACAGCCTAGAAAATGAGCTAAACCAGTGCATATGTCATGTGTTTAGGCCTGGCCTTCTTTCTGGATGCCCCTCTAAGCTCTTGCAGGCCCAGAGTGGATGTGACAGATGGTTCAGACTGTGGTAGCCAGCTTACTCCAGGTTTCTTCCTTGCCAAAGGCCAGTAGGCTCAGTTCTCTAGGTAGCTACTGCCTGTCTTTGGAAAAATGTAAATAATTCGTGAATTAGGAAATTTAATATAATATGTGCAGCAGGCTAGCAAAGTTTTTCAGGTTTTTATTTTAATTTACAGATTTTGCCGATAAGCATCAAATAAAATATTGCAGTTCATACAAGACATTAATTCTGCTCTCTTAAGATGTTGTTTGCTCAAGAAAGCTCAAATTGGATGCAGCAGCATCTGTTTTTCAGTTCTGCTTTCATCTAATTTTACAGCTGGATTGTCTGAGCCACAAGAAGGTCAAATGAATTGCCCTGACTCTGCCTATGAATTTATGGCATATGTTTGACAATCAGAGTCCATATGCTTGCCAAAAGTGTGTTAAACATTTCAAATATATGCTTTGTAATAAAGGCTCTTTTTACTAGGAAAAAGTATGGCAAATAAAGTTGTTTGGGTTTTTTTTTGTTCTGCTAAATTAACAATAATAAACAGATAACACTAATTTGTCAGACTTTTACTGACAGTAAAAAGTTTACTGATTTTTTTTTCTTTCTGCTGTAGACTTAGGAAAAAAAATCTTTATTATTATTATTTGTGGCAAATTTTACTGCACAGCACCGAAAAAGTAAATCAATTCATTTCACTTGTAACTCTTGTATTTTGAATGCAAACCCAGTATTACATGACATGGTGAAAACAACTCTGAAATATTTCACATTTCATAGCCTTGCTTTTGGGAGCCTTCTAGCACACAAAAAGTGGACAAGATGGTAGAATATTTCTTTAACACATTTGTTTCTGTTTTTTTGGTTTTTTGGCTGGGGTAGAGTTGTTTTTCTTCACCGTGGCTGGTGTGGAGCTGTGTTTTGGATTTGGGTTGACTATATAGAGATGTTTTTGTAATTGCTGGGCAGGGCTTACACAGAGCCAAGGCCTTTTCTGCTTTGTGTATGGCCACCCTAGCAGGGAGGCTGGGGGTGCATGGGAGGGTGGGAGAAGACACAGCCAGGACAGGTGATCCCAACTGACCAACGGGATATTCTAGACCTCGTCACATCATGCTCAGTGTGTGAAGTAGGGGGGAGCAGGACAAAGAGAAGATATTTTTGGAGTCTTGGTGTTTTTCTACCCAAAATAAATGTTATGCATGATGGGGCCCTGCTCTCCTGGAGATGGCTGAACACCTGCCCAGCCATGGGGAGCACCGAATGTATTCCATATTTTGTTTGCTTGTGTGTATGCCTTTTCTTTTCCTATTAAACAATCTTTATCTCAGCCCTGAGTTCTCTCTTTTACCCTTTTGATTCTCTCCCTGATCCTGCTGGTGAGGGAGTGAGTGAGAGCTTTGTGGGGCTTGGCTGATGTCTGGGGTTAAACAAAACAGCAAAGAAGACTAGGACAGTGTAGAAAAGTATTTCAGGCTATCAAATTTAGTCTGAGAATTAATTCATCCACAGCTGTTTTGCTTTTATTACCTAAACCTTACTAACTGAGCATGGGGAGAGCCTTGCTGATTGCCCAGGGTCACTGTGGGGATCGGGTGACTCGGGGTCTGTGGGGCTGGTGGTCACATCCTTAACTGGTGAGCTCAGGAGCATCAGTGTGGAGACTGTCTCCAGATTACCCTGGCTGCAGTGGATGATTGGATGTCTCCTGGGAATAATTTAACCTAAAATCCTGCCAGTCTGACCAGATGGGGCTGAGCTTAGGCTAGGCAAGTTGTTCTGAACAGGAATTAATAATTGCAGGAATTGTTGTGACAGTACTGGTGCTAAGCTCTGCCTTTCCATATAGGTATCATTGGCTTAGATTTTCATATTTTATACTCACTTATGTACACAGAGAAATTTTTTTTTTTTCAAATTACTGAAAGCTGTAGCATGGATTGTGCTGTCTCTTAGAACTTTTTTTTCTCCCATAAGTTTCACAAATGTTTTCAAACCAGTTGAGCATGGTTTTCTCTTTGGAATAACTTGTTTTCCAGCAAGTTGAATGAGACAGCTTTGCCAGTGCTCAGTGGATGTCCATTCTAGCCATGCTCCCCATTTCCCTTTCGCCTGAAGACCAGTGGCTTTGGAAGGGTATTTTAAAGTGCTCTCAGTGTGTTTGGCACCACTGAGAAGAGGTTCACAAAGTCAGACCAGCTGGTGTCAATGGCGTGTACTGAACCAGCTTTCACTCACAAAAAAAGTACCCTATGTATGAATCATTACATAGTAAAATTATTATTAATTGAGGTTTTTCAGTAAAAACAATGAAGTAAAATCATGTTGCATGTTGGGCTGGGCATATTCTTTTGAACTTAAATGTATATTTAAGTGCAAATCCTCTGAAATCAAGTGCTGATCTTTCAAAGGAAGCTGTTGAAATTGCTGAGACCACATTTTTAAAAGCTCTCCAAGAAGTTCAAGTTATGGTAATCTTACAAAAATATTCTATTTGAAGGTGATTTTGGGTCTCTTGGTGAGGATGGAGCTATTTTCAGGTATTTGTTTTTTAACCTGCTTGACATGAAGATGTGGAGAGTGGCATTGCTTTGATATCAGGGCAGAAGAATGTCTCTGTAACACCTGCTGATCTCTCACTCTTCCCTTCAGCTATCTCTGTGTATTTAAAATGCAGTGTTCTTCAAAGAGCAGGCTTTATTTCTTAGTAAAATCTATCCTATGGTTTAAAGAATAGTTATACTACACAAATTTAGCCACTTTACATCCTTATGGACTGTTGAAATGATATACAAGACTGACATTAAAGGTTTTTAGCAGTTTAGAAAAACATGTCACTAATGTATGCTTATTTTCAGATCCCACTATTAAAAAAAAAAAAAGCACTGTGTTACTGTTTTTAAATTACAATTTTAAGTATTACAAACTTAAGTATATTAAGCAAATTAAATGGTCTGGATTTTGAGATGAGGGAAGAGCTTATCATAGGAGCTGCAGTTCTTTAATTCCAAAAGCCAGACCAATTGAGATACAAGCTCCATTTAATTAGAAATTATGAGGTGGATAAAATGAGAAGAATAGAAGGATTTCCTTTCCACTTATCCATTTCTAATAAATACATGTTTTGACAGCAGTAACGCTGTCTTAAATAGTTAATGTTACATGAAATTTCCATCTTATTTATGTGGGTTGTTTCCACTACATCGGGGAGCCTCTGAGATGTCTGATAGAACAAGGATCTGTGCTGGATTAAACCAAGATGGAAATGGAAAATTTGTTTTAATACTCCTGTGAGAAAAACCTCTAACAGTGTTCTTTCCCTTCAGTCCCCATGAGCTTTCCTTCAAACTTTTTTCCTGCCAATTTGTCAAATATTTTCTCTGAAAGACCCCAAGTGCTAATCTCAAACCAGAGATCACCTTACTTTTCTTGGCAAATCTTGCCTTTTATTTTGCTTTTTTCTAATGGGCTACACAACTGAGCTATATAAAGGAATTACTTGGGAACTCACAACACAATGCCAAAAAAAGCATGGATTCAATTATGCAGGTTTTGGGTTGGTGATTTTGGGTGTGTGTTTTTTTGGTTTAATGACGTATTAAAAGTTCTTATTTGTTTCCTTCCCAAATATAGTCTGATTTTATTCTGTTTCTTTGCCTTACCAACCTCCTCACCTGTCCCTGGCAAAATGCTTCTGTAGGACACCTTCCTTCTTCCTTCAGACCACTCATCTTTTTCTTTTGAGGTTAGGATAATGAGCAGATATTTAAACAGATGCTAAGCAGTTGCTGCCAGAGGACAACCCTTTCTCTTAAAGCTGCTGCAACGATGAAGGCCAGGAAAACCTACTGTTGCATACTGAATTTGGGGGTGTTTCTAGCACATACAGGCTTGAATGAGTGGTAGAGATTTCGCTTGAAATTCTGCAGATCAGCACAGGCCATCTGATTGGAGAGGAAAATGTGTTGAACATGTGCATTCAGGATGATTTTACTGCAGAAGGGATGAACAATTTTTTTTTTTTTTTAATGCTTATGAGGTACTAAGAAATAGTCTCATAGGTAAACTCTTTAACTCTTAACAAGTAGTGTGAGAAGGAGTATCCTGAATATGTGCCTTGGAGGGACATGTGCCCTTCCACAGAAATGTACTCATTTCAAGCTAAGAGAAACTAGTTACAAATACACAACCCGACATTTATTCACAAGGATTTAACACCCACTTCCAGCCAAATACTTAGAGTCACTGCTTATGCACCCCAGACACTTGAATTTCACTGGTGCTACCACCCCACTTCATCATATAAACCATAATGGTATGCCCTGTTTTCCCAAGGAAAAGGCAAAGCATCTTAAGGGCTCTTTAATGAGTCTCTATGACTTATTTTCAGAACACTTAAATACTTCTACCTTGTCAGTCTCTGAAAATGAGTGGCAATTAGCCTTCTGGGTTGGTAGGAAATTGCCATATTGATCATCTCTGGAAACATCAGATATAGAAAGGAAGAGAAATCCATAGAAATAAATGTTTATGTGCGTTGTTGGGGGCTTGAGGGGGTTATTTTCTGTTTTTTTAAGCTAGAAGAATTATTAGCATCAGGGCAAACACAGATGAATACTGATTTAGACATTTAGAAATAGCTTTTACTACCACTAGTGCAAATCCAATAAAAACTCCTGAAAGAAGCTAAGACTGCTTTTAAGTAAGACCACTTAAGGCTTGGCTGTAAAGGAAATATTGCTCTTTAAAAATGTAAAACAAATCCTTCTAACAGGACTTTTCACGTTAAGCTGTCTCTAAATAAAAGATGATGAGATATTTAAAGAGTTTCTGAGTTCTCATTCAATGCATAATTCAAGAGTGAATGTTGGAAAGGGAGTAAAAATGGAAAAGGCTTTAGCAGAATATATCTATGATTCTCTATGGTTTTTCTGGAAAGTTTAATCGGCACAGAGGAGCTGAAATGAAACCAGGGAAATAGTTTGGATTAGACTGATTTTAAGGTCTTAAAAAATTACCAGCTCGTCAGAAATGCTTCTACTCTATAACAGCCCCTATTTCAGGATTTGCTGCCCTGTGATATGCAAAAAAGATTAGAGTAGCATGAGCTAAAGCAGCTGATGCTTTGCAATGGCCATTCCTGGTGTTATTGCATAATTCTGTAAGCCTGACTTAGTGATGAATTTTAAAAATCAAATAACCCTGGATGTCTTGCAGGCTTATGCTGCATATATACCCACATCGGTCTTTGGAATGCAAGTATATATTGAGTAATACCTTATAAAAAAACATTAGAGCCTTGCTATGAGATTAATGGTGGGATTTATTGAGGTGTTTGAGACCAGAACTGTGCCCATCATTCCCAATGTTTCAAACCAGGGGCATGAGTGATGTATATTTTTAGCAGCTGTCACTTCAATGCAGTAGTCTTATAATGAGGAAGATGAAAACACTCATCTCTGGAGAAAGTGCACAAAAAGAATAAAACATATTAAATCAATATTTTTGTAATCTAAAGTTGATTTTTCTAAACATCTCAGTCATAATTTTTAATAGTGTGAGCCTTTAGTCAGTATGTTCATCTTAAGGTATGAGATATGTAATATATAATCCTCTTAAAGGGCTATGTTTTGGTTCTATAGAACTGCAATAAATACAATTTATATTGCACTGTTGTCCTGTGGCTGTGGAAAGTCTCAGAACCTTATAAAGAACACTTTGGGCTGCATTTTAGTAAATTTACTTAGATACTGTGCTTTGCCACTTATGTAGACAGAATGCATGGCAATGGGAATCCTGCTCCCAATTTTGTGCTGACTAGGCTATTCTCCTGCTCTTCCTTCTAATAAGGAAGGAAAAAAAAAAAAAAGTGATTTCAGAGAATTACATGAAGCAGCCTACTGTTAGTGTTTTTCTCCTGTGGCCTGGGCTATTTTGTCTTTTCTTGGTTGCATGAAGGTACAATTTTTACCATATCTGCTGCTACCCTGAAGTTTTTGTGTTGCTTCCTGGTTGTGCAAACTAAGCAAAACTGGAGCAAAGTTGCAATAAAAGAAAAATAAAGCATTTTCCAGGCTGCTGGTCATCAATGTGTTAATGTCCAGTTATTCTGAGGCATAATTGTACTCACACTTACCAGATACATTTAGCAAATGCTGTCGTCTTCTTTCCAAATACTTGCTTGAACATAGAGGTTTTTTTGCTTTGTAGTGTCAATAATATTTCAAATATCAATGTACAGAGGTCGTTAGGTAGAAGTGTAGTGATTTGGGGTGTCCCTGGAGTGGATGGGCATTACAGTCTAAATGGTAGATAGGAGACATTTCATCTGAGAAACCATGCAACTTTAATACAAATGCTGTATTACACTGCTGTATTATAAAACTCACTCTAATACAAGAGGGACATGGGAGAATTTGATCTGTTATGAATGTAGTGAAGATTACTTGGTTATGGAAGTTTACTGAGACCCCCTGTAGCCAAAAATTTGGAATGTAGTATGTTTTAACCTTCCTTTCATCTTCTACAAAGAGAAATTATTCTCTGACTTGTGTAGTTTTAGATTAAATTTTTGAGCATGTATTTCAGCCCTTCCAGAACTATTTAAAAAATTTATGATAGAACTGTGTAAATGCAGCCAAGCATTCAGTAACTACCATTAAAGAGGTTACTTAGTCCTTCAAAACTTGAAATGAAAGCGTGAGTGGGAGAGGAGAAACAATGAGATGGCCTTTCCATGAGAAAAGTGAAGGGACACCTTTAGCTGCAAAGGGAAAGAAATCAAACTCACTTTGAGAGGGATGGAGATTATATGGAATGCACCTTTTTAAAAAGGGGACATGACTTAATGGTTAAGATTCTTGATTAAATGAATTTGCTTTATCCTACACTTAGTAAGTTTTTCCTTAAGGTTTTGGAACGTGAGTTGGCATTGGGTTCAGTCCAGTTGTTCTTGCCTTTGGAAGTCTTCTCTAGTCCTATTAATTTCATGTGCTGAAAGAGTATTTCTTTGCTTTTTTAAACTGAGTATGCCTAATATGTGTCCCTCTTGTTGGGAACCTGGAACTTGCTGAATATCACATTTTCCAAGGCTGTCTGTTAGGAAACTGTAAACTGGCTAATAGCCATTGTTATGTTCTAGAACAAAAATTTGGTAAAAAGTAGCAGCAGACACGTTAAACAGATTTTTCAGGGTATGTGAAGGATGAAGAAATTTTATGGTGCATTTAGGGATGTGCCATGTATTATGCTGTGTATAGATGACTGATTTCCCCCCTCCATCTTTGAGCTTTGCAGATTAAAACTGCCTGTACAATAGCACATTTCAAAGATTCATATGAAAGTATGCTTCCATGGAATTCAGTGCTAAAGTCTCAGACTTAAATTTGGAAAGAATCAGCTTTTGTTGCTATGGGAACATATACTTCATTTAGTCCTGAAAGGAAAACATACAAATTTATGATAAAAAGTAACACTATTAGTCCACTTGGTGGGGCAGGAGGCACTAGAAATAACTATGTAACCTGGGCATATAATATCTTCCTGTTGTGTACAGAATGAGCACACTGAAAAAAAAATCCCCTTGTCAGTTTATTGCTCCATCGTAATCTTTTTTTCTATAAGTTCACATTTGTTTGCAGTGTATAATCACAAACTGCACATAAACAAGTGGTTTAGTCATTATTTACCTTTGTAAGGAATCACTGGGGATGTCTATTAATTCTCACATGATGATCCTTATTTCTTTGCCTTTCATAAAGTTTTGTCTGAAGCCTAGATCTCAGCATGTTATTTTTCAGCTAACCAGGAGTAGAGACATTTGATGTTGCAACTGAATTTATTCCTACACATTATTAATGTGAAAGTAAGTCCTGCTGCTGAATTCTGAGTTTGCTTCTTTGCTTAAGAGACAAATTTTGCTGAGTGTGAAGGGAGTGGTGGCATGTCTTGCATTTAGACTTCTCTTGCCTTGGAGAGTGATAGAACTGTGGAGATATTTTTCCACGCTCTTGGTTTCTGCCTTCCAATTTTTTTGTAAATCTCTATTTTTTCATGGATAGCCTCAGCTTGAAAATCTATCTGTGCAGCGTTTTCCAGAAAAATACTCTGGTTTTTAAGCCTGAAAAAGTTCTAAAATTAAATGAAATGCACTTTTTGTGTTAAGTTTGTGATCCTTTTTTTCCTTTATGATTTTGAGTGTTATGATCACCATCCCATCATTTGTGTGGCACAGAACTTGCATGAATTTATTTGCAAATGCCTGTGATGCAAATTCATGCTGCATTTCAAGTTCAGCATTTGTGATGTTTCATACAGATATTTGTTATCCTGTTTCTCTAAAACTTGACTTGATATTCAGGTTCAAGTGGAAGTACGAATGTAAAGTGAAATACAAGAGAAACTGCAAATATGTGATCCTCCAGTGAACTCCTTCAGAGTCATGCTTTTTACAATATTTTGATGTAAAAGTACTCTCTAACAATATCTTGACTGCTTTGGGCATGCTGTTATTAATGCTGGAGAAATCTATTTTTTAGCAAATCCCAAATAATATCTGCCCTTGTCAGGAGATATGTCTAAAAGGAGAGAGCAAGAAACAGCAAAATCAGTAAGAGAAGCAGACCAAAATTAACATAAAAGTGGGAAGACACAAAGGCTAAGTGATCTCTCCCTTCATCTCTGTGATGGAGAGAAAGTATGAGCAAAATGCTTTTCATCTTTTAGGAATCTCTAGCATGATCTCCACTTCTGCTTTTGCTATAAGCAGTTAGTGTTGCTTTTGTTGAAATGCTGCCATTATAATTTAATCATCAGCTCTGTAAAGTGCTGTGCCCACTCAGCACAGAGATCATTCCTTGGCCTAGAGACAAACCATTTAAGCAGTGGCGATGCTTCATTCTTTCAAATAAAATCCCTTTCCAAGAAATGAACTGGTGAAATGTTTCAGTTAGGAAATATTCCCACAGCATTTTATTTAGCTGTGGGTTGTATGAAAACGACACCAAAATGTCTAATGTGTTTCTAAGTGACACTAATGTGTTCCACCTCAGTTTCCCCTCTGAAAGTTCACCTACTGAATCCCTCTGCTCAGGTCACACACAACCTTTCACTGAAGGAAAAAGCAACAGTTTAGTATTTTACAGTGAGATCTGTCTAAATTACATTTTGTAAGCCTTATGTCAACTAAATATATGTGGTGGCAATTGAAAGAATGTGGCAATGAGAAACCTGTAAACAAACTCAGTCACCACTGTGGAAGAGAGACGAACATCTGCTGTTTCTCTCCCATTTGTAATCCAGAATACAGTGCTCTGTAGGAGCATTTTAGTTCACAGTAGAAGCTTTCTCTTGGGGAAAAAAGAAAAATCTCCTCATTCCCTCAATTGCTTCCCTTTGCAAGGGAGAGCACGAGGACTGGGTTCCTTTCAGGGGTCCCAGAAGGTCCACAGGACCTCACCACAGTAAAGTGCTCTTACGGTGTGCACTTTAGGGCATCACCTCTTTGTTCCCTGAATCGTTCCTGCTGACCACCCTTCTTGTTGTTGTTAGGCACACCCCATGGCATCTGAGATGCTTTCATCTCCCCAGTCTTTCTGTACGCCTTTTGTACCTAATTTTTAAGGGTTTTAGGTTTACCTCGTTTTTGCTGTACTTAAAACCTTTGCTCTTTTAATAAGTAAGGTGTGGAGGGGTTGCCTAAACTTAAATAGATTTTTCACTTTTAAACTCATTTTTGTCTGATATTCAGTTGATTGTTTTAGTAAGTCTTTATTTATTCATCTCAACAGGAATAAAATTCATGTTGATATCATAAGAGTTAGGAAACTATCTAGGCATTTGAAAACAGAATGAAGCCTATCATTTTGGAAAAATATCAGTGATGGGGAACTTCACAATTAAGCAAGTGGCTTTTAAGATCTGGCCTGATTTGAAGGGCTAAATGACTGCTTCTTACAAAGTCAGCTTTAATAGTGAATTTTTAATTAACCTCTCATGTCCATGTATGTATAGAAAAAAATTCATTTATAAGGTAATGGTTTCTCTATGCTGTTCTCCCCTACTTTAAATCTGAATGCTCATGTTAATTTGCATTTATTCATGGACCACTGAGTGAACAATGTTCCTGGTCTTGCTTTTGGGATGCTCATAAAACATGAAGGAAGCTTCATTTTAAATTAGTATAAGGGTTTAATGAAACCCGTGCTTCACAACTTTACTCAGACACCTGCATTGGTCAGGAAGAAATCTTTTTATACATAGTAACTTGTTAGTTGTAGACTACTTTTTCATTTCTTCAGAGAGTTCAGAAATTGTCTTCAGGTAGAACTATTTCATCAGAAGGAACAAGTAGCACCAATAATTGCCTATCTGGGGTACCTTAGTACCTCCTGCTCTCTGATATTTCCCATTGTCCTCAGAAGCACCACACAAGCTGTGGCAAACACCCCTCCCCTTAGAACCTGGGATTTGTCTATGTTGAAGTTCATTTTATAAAAGATTGGGCAGCAGTATTTGGCATTTATTTGTTTCTTGGCAAACCCAAGGGATTATGTAGAGAAGACGACACTGAATAAGAAAAGAGTAGCAGGTACCTGTGTTGGGCAAGGCAAGTTCAGTCTGTGTTTGTACCTAATCTATGAACATGAACCTCATCTTCTGTAGATCAGGTTGGAGGACTTTCACCAGCAGCCTGTAGGCTGTGATCTGCTTTTTCTCCTGTGTGGCAAAGTGGAATAAACTCACTGACCATTCGACTTTAATAATGATTGCAATTCCTGTTGGTTTAATTTGTTTTGATTTTTTTCCCCCCCACTTTTCCTGTGAGTCCACTGTTACTGATTACTATCTGGAGTCCAGACAGCTGGGTGGGTTCAGGATTTTCTGATCTATCCATAATGTTTCTAGGACTCAATGAAGATAATGATCAAGGGAATGAAAGAAATCTTAATTATGATAGCATCAGCTAATACATTATAAAAATTAACTAAGCAAGGATTCGGCTTAGTTGCAATGAAAGAGTGCATGTGTAATAAGCAACAATACAAATAAAATCATGCGTGTAGAATTAAGTTTACTAAATCAATAAGCTTTTTTCTTCAGAGGTCACTAAATCTGAGCAATATTTTTTTCATGTTCAAAATGTTTGTCTTCAGTTTTCTTTATGCACCCAAGAACAACATTTCCAGCCAAGCCTCTAAAGATCAAATATCCTAGATTTTACGTATGCTTTGCTTGCAATAACAAATAATCTCTGTTATGAGCCAGAACTTCAGATGGTTTAAATCAACACAGACTTCAATAAAACTGTGTTGATTTACTTTTTTTTTTTTTTTTTTGCTATTAGATGTTTATGTAGAGGAAGCCAAGAAAAATTACTGGCCTACAGAAATTTAACACATTACCAAGTTACCAATATGTCAGAGTATTTCTTTGGAGCAGATTCCTCTGATTAGCAATAGGATCTAATTAATTTTGCAGTTTTAACTTGTGATAAATAAAGAGAAAATGACCACTTAGTATAGCACTTCTTAAAACCATTTTGTGTGACTGGCACATCAAAGAGAAGTCATGTAATGACAAGATTTTTGTTCAAATCCTGGTGTGTATGTGTGTATATAAGGGATATGTCAGTACAATCTAAGATTTTGTTTATTTATTGTTTGCATCGATAGTCTCACTGTCCTTTGTGCTCTGCTTCTTGCACATCCTGAATGATCTTTTACAGTCAACAAAACTACCTTATGAAAGGGTGGGTTGGTATCCCTGAGAAAGGGAGGAAATCACTATCTTAGAAATACATTAAACAGTATCAAGGTGGGGGGACCTTAATATTCTCATTGGTTTTATCAAAAAGAGAAATGTAAGTATCTTAATTCTCTCACTGGTTTCTTCAGGTGCATGAGATCATGTGTATATGCTCCAACTGTAGCTGCTAAGGGCAGTGGAGCAGGTATATAACCTTTCAGGATGCAATAAATGTTTGACTCAATTCCTGCTTTATTTGTAATTTACCACTCTGACATTTTTTTTAGCTACTTCAGTTTTATTTATTTGAGCTCAAAATTTTCTCTTTCTTAGAAACTGAAGCATTAGCACAAGCAGTTAGTTGTTTCCTAAGTGCTACTTTGATTTAAATAAAGAATAACAGGTCAAGAAGTGATTTACAACAGTCCCTAGAAGTACTAGTAATGATTGTGGGAAGCTGAGATGACTGAAGTTGTGGCAAAAAACCTTACACAATGGCATCCTTATAAACCTAAACCATTGAATTAATTCCTATTTCATCCATTTCTTTAATCAATCACAATTTTTTTTCTAATTCTGTACAGAGAAATAGTGTCTTGCAACAAAGACAGACAAAATACTGGTTAGAGCTGGCATTATTTTTTCATTGAGTTGATCGTGGAGAAAGTCTTGCTTTTGAAAATTTCTCCACTGTATCTTGCTTTCCCAAGTAATTTCATAACCAGTTCAAACCTTTTCATGTAAAATGGTTTTCTTGTGTTTTCCCTACAGAAATGCTGTTCTGCTTCATTTTGGGATGCTCAGGTACTTAGCAAAGAAGGCTCTTTTCTGCTGCCCCAAAACAGTTAGATTTAGGGAGAATTAGGTATGCTGAGAGATCTGCAATTACAGAAGCTGGAGTCTGGCCAGGTCACTCAGATTAACAAGCCCAAACAACCTCAGTGATAGTAAGTGGTCATTAGTTTAGTTTTTCTTCTTATCTGAAGGACAGAACCTCCTATAGCGCAGTTTCCTCTGCTATCATACTCCATGTTTAGTCTAAGTTTTGTCCTATCTCTTTGTGGTCTAAATAGAAGTTTGTTTTATGAACTAGTTTTGAGTTATCTTAAAATGGCACTAATTACATAACTATTACTAATGTTTTCTCACATGGAAGATGATGTTTAGTGAAGTCTGTAGCAAAGAATGTTGGCAAACTTCAGATATTTCCTGTTTAAAAAGCTGCCAGTGCAAAATAACTTGCTCAGTTTTCATTCTTGCTTCCCAGTATTATATTAAACAGGCAATGAGTTTCTTAGAGTTGACTTCAAAACTAAATCAAAATAGTAATAATTGTAGATTTCATTTATCTGGGTACTGTCATCCAGTCAAGGACATGTTTTCTGGTCTGAACTGTGGGTTAACAAACTGTGGCATTTTTCTGAAATTGAGTTGGAGGGGTTTTTCTGCTTCCTTTCATTTTCCAAATGTCTGGGATTTGGGTTGAATTCATGTCACTTCATTTTTTCCTACTGCTGCGACTTTGCCATCCCAAATGGGGAACTCCACATCTACAACTTGCACAAACTTAGTTTGTGGAGGGACTCTAAACACGCTGGACTCCGCTGACCTTTTCAATAGGCCGTCCCTTATTGGTGTCCAGCCCACCTCTCCCCCACAGGTTAATGAAGATGTAAACAAGGAGAACTGAAATGGCAAACCAATCAAAAAGGTCAAAGTAGTGTAGCACACCACTGCAGCTGACAAAATATATGAGGCATTAAGATTTGGTTACTTCATTCCTAGTGACAAAGATTGTAATGAGAGCAGAAAAGAGAGCTCCATGAATCCCTTCACATCATATGGAATGTAATGTGGATGGGAAACGATGCAAGCCTGCCGTAACTGTAGTCCAAGATGAATGTTTTGAATCTTTTGATATGTTTCAGGGATCATATAATAGCAAAATTCGGTTGAAACCCATGTTGCTTGATGCAGGAATACCTTCTTCAATGTTCTTGCTATTGTATGCACAAAATATGCAAATATATTCTCTCATACTAATATCACTTTTCAAAGGAGGGTGTAGAGTGGAAAAGGTATGAAAGAGAAAACAAGAATAGAAAGCTGCTCAGGGTTTATTAGAAAGAAAATATGAACATGAGAATGTCAAAGAAGACTCAGTCATATGAAATAACTGAATAAGCTCCTTCCTACTGTGTTGATACAGTTTCATATTTCTCCAATTACATCCATAAGTTTTAAATTAATAAAAATCCTGTAAAGCACAGAAGGATACTGCATGTAACTGCTGCTTAGCTGAGTGACTTGCTGTAGTTAAATTTAAACCATTGTTTAAAAAATACTCTCTCATATTTTTCCCATGTGAGGTGGCACACAACAGTGAAGTCAGCAGAGAAAATGGTCATTGTCAATTTTCTTTTAATGCCCAAACCATTTTCTGAACATTGCTGTTATTTACTCTTATCTGATGCAGAGACACCTCATGCTGGTGTGTTACCCAAGAACTGCATTCCCCAAGAACTGTATTCCCCTTGCTTTGAAACATTTTCCTGTCATGCTGGCTACCCACATTGCTTCAGGAGAATAAAATGTTAAGTTTATTTCCCAAGTAATTTAAAGCACATTGATACAAAATTGATGCTTCCAGGTGTAAAGTAATTGTAGCTGGTGAGTGTTTCTTGTAGAGGGGTATGAGTTGCTACTATGTCCATGGGTTGTAATGCAGCTTTGAGTTTGTGAAACTCTCTCTCTTCTACAAAGAGTGACAGAGTATTTGCTCACAGGGGAGGAACTTACAGTAGCTTGGCTTGGTCCTGGGGCTTATTTGTGTGAGATGTATTGCTCTGTGCTTGCAGTATAAGCATGTGTAGTTAAATATGGCTTTGACAAATGGCCTGGTTCCTCTGGACTCGGAAGGAGCCTCCAGCCCCAGCCTGGTGGACCCTTGTACTCCACTGGATTTCCAGACTGGCGGGATGAGTTACAGGGACCTGTGCCAAGAGGTGCCTTCTGCTGCATTTTATCACTGACTCTAATCCAGCTGTCTGAAACAGTGCCAAACTAATTAGCTGATTCAGTGCCTGTTATATCAAGAGCCCGAGTAAGCCCAGAGAGGTCACGTTTTGAAGGGGAGTGGAGCCTTTTCATTCGTCTCTCTGTTCATGTGGGCCCGAGATGACTCCCATATGGAACAAATCCCAATTAATGCCTCCTATTTAAACTTGTCCTGACATATCTTAGAATGTTCACCAATTAACAGTAGCATTAAGTTATGAACTACTTTAGGTGAGGCTGCTAGTGGAGACAAAGACCCCTTGTTTTTCTTGAGATTGTCTAATCTTAGTTTGATTTGAGTAATATAGGAAAACAAAAAAAAAGGTACACTGAAACTGCATCATAGCACTGTTAAGCTGGAGAACTTATTATTACCCATACTCGCTGGATATAAACCTAATTTCTGTCCTAACGCATCCCCTACTTTCAATCCCAAGTGCAACCACTGAGGTTAAGAGCAGGCAGGAAAGAAAAATAATATTACGATGATAAATACAAGGAAAATAACAGTGAAAATAAATATTATCATTTGTGAATAGCTGCTTTCTCAGTTCTATAAGCTTAACTTAAATAGCAAGGCAGCTGGCTCACACACATGAGACTGTAGATAATGAAATTACAATGTCTGTCAAGATTTCCATAATATCTACCTTAAATAACTGCAAGAATGAAAACCACAGGATGATATTTTCAGTGCTTTCATTTCATGAAGCTAGATCTTGACAATGAAAGCCAAGTCCATTTCTTCAGTTGCTTCAAATTAGTTTTCTTATGACCATGTGCTTTGTGTAATTCAGACCTTCCATAAAATTACCAAGAAAGAGCAGTCAGGCTGTTCCCTGTGTCCTGTTGATGAAGCAAAGGAACCCTAGAGAATAATTATAGTTATGGATGTGTGCTTTACCAAGAGTCTCATTTAAAGAGTTATGTTATTTCAGGACCATACTACTGAAGAATGAGTACAAAAGAAAATTAGGATAGTTTCTGTTTATTTTGTGTCTGGGCCTTTTAGCCATACCCAGCCATTTTTATCAGAGCATCATATCATTACCTGTCTCTTAGAATGACAATGTCAGTGATCACTTAACGTTGGGTATTGTCACTGTAAAACCAACATAAACTCTGTGTAACAATAAACTCCAGTGATGGAGCACAGCTTCAAAAGACATCAGATAGGTGTGGTAGTTAAGGAAATTCAGAATGTTGACTGAAAGAATGCAAACTGTGCACACATTTGAGATCTTTTCTCGCTGAGAATTCCACAGATCACTTAGATTAACAATTTTGCCAAGGTAAGCCCATATTTTGTTAATACAGGCTTGTATCAGTGCACAGATAATGGATAGACTTGGTGAGAACAGAAAATGGGCACTCCTTAAATCTTTTTCTTGGGGGAGTGATGGGAGAAGAAAGAGTGGTTTGAGGCAGAGATAAATAATAGGAAATGAAATAGCAACAAACTCTGATCCATAGATCTTTCAAAACTTACATTTCTGGGGTTTTTTTTTCGTAAATACTCAATTTGTGGGGTTTTGATTATCAGCTCAAACTACTGAAATGTTAAAACTTCAAATGCAACCATTGTGACTTGTTTCATACCACTATTCTGATTTATTGTTATTGCAAACTCCCTCAACGTGCTGGTCACACTTTTTGGATGCAGGACACAATTGGCTTTCTGAGATGCAAGCACACATTTCTGAGTAATGTTGAGCTTCTTGTCAACCACTGCCCCAGATCTTTCTCCTCAGGGCTGCTTTCAATCCATTCTCTGCGCAGCCTGTGTCTGTGCTTGGGATTGCCCTGTCCCAGGAGCAGCACATTGCACTTGGCCTTGTTACACCTCATGAACTTCCATGGGCCCACTTCTAGAGCTTCTCCACATCCCTCTGGATGGCATCTCATCCCTTGGTTGTCTCACCTGCACCACTCAGCTTCCTGTCATATGGGAACCTGCTGAGGGTGCACTGGATCCCACTGTCTGTGTCACTGATAAAGATATTAAAGGACACTGGTCCCAGTTCAGACCCCTGAGGGACACCACCTGTCACCCATCTTCTTCAAGCTCTTAAGCCATGGACCACGACTGTTTGGGTGCAACCATCCAACCAATTCCTCATCCACCATACAGTTCACCCATCAAATCCGCGTCTCTGCAGTTTGGAGAGAAGGATGTTGTGGAGCACCGTGTCAAAGGCCTTACATCTGTCTGTAGATAGATGGCATCCATAGGTCTTCCCTTGTCCACTGAGGTGGTCACTCCATCATAGAAGGCCACTGGATTGGTCAGGTGGGACTTGCCTTCAGTAAAGCTGTGCTGGTTGCTTTAAATTACCTCCCTGTCCTCCATGTGCCTTAGCACAGCTTCTAGGAGGATCTGCTTCTATGACCTTCCCAGGCACAGAAGCGAGGCTGACAAGTCAGTAGTTCCCCAAATTGTCCTTTTAAACCCTTTTTAAAAATGTACGCAATGTTTTTCTTTTTCTAAGCAATGGGGACTTCACCTGACTGGCATTTTTCGAATAGAAGTTACCATGAAGATTGAGGCAAAAAAGTAATCAATCACCTCAGCTTTCTCCTTGCCTGCTGTTACCAGTTTGCCGGTCTTGCTCATCCAGGGGAATATGCTTTCTCTGATCTTCTTTTTCTGGCTGACACACCTGTACAAGCCCTTTTTATTATTCTTTGCATCTATTGCCAAGTTCAGCTCCATTAATGCGTTGGCTTTCCTGACTCCATCTTTACACAACTGGGCTGTGCCCCTACACTCTTCCTGGGATGTTCCTTCTTCCACTACCTGTGTCACTACTTCCTTTTTCCCTTTAGTTTTAGTAGCAGGTTTTGACTCATCCATGCCAGTCTCTGTTTCCTGATTTCTTACACTGGGGAATCAAGAGCTCTTGAGCTCTATGGAAAATACCTTAAAAGTTTGCCAGCTCTGTTCTGTTCCCTTATCCCCAAGTGATATTTCCCAGGATATCCTACTGACTAACTTCTTGAACAGCTGGAAGTCTGCTTTCCTAAAATTCAGGGTCCTGACTTTTGTCTTTGCCTGACCTTCAGTATTGCAAACTCCACCAATTTCTTAAACACAATGGTCTATTAACTTAAACACTGTGATCTATTACTGGCTCTGGATAACTGAAGGTGCTGCTTGGATGCTCTGTAAGAAAGAGGGAATCAGAAATCCTGATCCAGGAATTGATTTTGCTGTGCCTGTAGCTGCTGCCATGCTCTGCCCTTCCTGCTCCTCTGTCCTTAAAAGCTGTGAGTGCTTGTCTCCTAACTCTGTGCACTTGACTGGCAATGAGGCTGTTTCTTCTAAGTCTGGACTTCTCTGCATACTTTTCCAAATCTTGAGTAAGCCTAAGGTTTGTTACATAACTTTGTGAATAAATATTTTTTAAAAGTCTCTGCCCACAATTAATAAGTTTTATAAGGCAAGGAAAGACTCTACAACTGAATATTAGCATGAGTTTGATATCATTCTGCTTTGTTTCCAGCTCAGAAGAACTTTTGGGGGCCTTAAGAAAAATGTAGCTGAATATCAACAGTTTAATCTGTATAGCAAAACTGGTTAAGTGGCTACAAAAACTGCAAATTAACAAAATAATAGGTATCTGCTTTAAAAACATCAGTTATCCTATGCAAGTTTGAAAGCACATCAGAAGAAATTACTGATATCAGAACTCAGATGAAATTTTTTACATCCTCAGAGAGGGGTTAGTGCTTCAGTTAGGTGTAGTATTACAGAAGATTTTCACCACAGTTAGTCAAACTGGGCTGAATCAGTCCATTTTTTTAGGAAAATAAAGAAGATAAATCAGAGCACTGTGGGCATTGCAGAAGATGTGTAAGTACACACATGGTTTGGACCACAACCACTGAAAAAGTATAAATTGCAAACTCAAGGCCATGAGATCAGACTGCAACTCTGCCATCCTAGAGCATGGCATGCTGCAAATCACTGCAGACTTCACTGAGATCCTCTTGCAAGCTACCTGAGGAAAATGAACCTTTTCCTTAGGGCTCGAACAATGCTCCTTGTGCAACTTGAAGTTACATTCCCAGAGTAGCTTGTTTTGCCTGTGGATGAGAACACAGCGAGCTTGCAAAAATTTATACTGTTTCTGTTTCTGACATACCAGCAGAACTGCCAAATACCATTAAATTGGACAGGGGTTCTACAATTCTGTTACCTGTATCTGTACCTGTTGATTTTCAGTCTTTCAGTGATTTTCCTTTAACTGAGCCCAAGCTACATCTCGAGAGCTAGAGGAAGAAATTCTATTTGCCATTGCCTCTATGCAAGTATGACTGTTATTACCTCTCACACGTGTTGAGACCTGTGTGGTGAATATCACTGCTTCTTCAGGCACCAATATCAGTCTGCAGACTTCCATATAATCGGGGTGCATTGCTTCCATACCACCCGTGGTTTCTAAAAGCCAGCCCTTCATTTCAGCTATTGCAACAGATGCACTCACTGAAATATTTGATACAGTAAAATGGTTTGACCACAAGATTAAAATCTGACTTTATACAAAGGATGTTGCTCCACCCACCACTTTCATTGTGAAATGATCTGAAACTAGAGTTTAGAGAAGTACTTCATAATTAAATTAATGAAGACACTGAATGACTTCATGGATCTAATGCAATTAATTACTATTCTGGCAAAAGTAATTTCTAACTGAACTTAAGGGAGCAAGAGGACATCATGGTAACTAAAAATTATCTGCTTATATGTCTAGATACTTGTACAACTTTATGGTAAAAAAGCTTCTTCTACTAATAATAGACATATTAAATTAAAAATCATGCTAATAAAGGACACAGAAGCTTAACAGATGTCAGTTAATGATCATGATGAGCTCTTACATTTGAAACTGTGATACAGGAAGTCAAACTCACTTGTTTCGTGAGAATAGTGTCCATACTTCTTCCGTAACCAGAGTATCCAAATGGTGATGCTGTATTTTAAACAGCTCACCAGGTATGTTTCATATGACCAGCAGGAAAGGTATTATTTTCTTGTCACATGAGCTCTCTAGAAAGTTTAAGGTCTGATCTACTGTGAGTATTCAGTTACCAAAAATCTTTACCCAAGGAGTTGTTAGAATTATGCAAGGTTGTAATTTTTTTTTCCTCATAGTGGTGCCAAAAATGTTTTCCTAGCTAAGCATGATCTGTATAACTTCTGGATCAAATTGCTTCCTGCATGAGGAGACTGTGAAACCCCAGATGCTGGTAATTTGGAAGCTGGTTAGAGCCTCCCCATATATTCACAGAACCTGTGTTACCAACAGTGGTTATTAAAAGCTCAGGTTTTGAGTCTCACCACCCCAAGGCTCTGGAGAAGCAATTTGTACAGTGTTGGCATCAAGCAATGAGAAAAACAAATATTTCTTTCTGTACAAACTGCAAGTGAAATGGAGAGGGATTTTTGGTGCAGGTTTATATACATATCAGCACCATTGGATAACAGTACTACGGAAGGACATGCATGAGTGGGAATGCAAGTGCCTAAAGCTCTATGGGATAATTTCTTGTACATATGAAAATGAGTGCAAAGTGCATCCTGAACACAGGACAGTTGACAGGGTGACATTCTCACTACACACCCATGTGGAGGCAGCTGAACAGGTCACAGGTGCACTGCTGTACTTCAAATGCAACAAATATCAGGTTGCTTGCTCTCATATTTTAAAAAAATAAACACACTGCTTTACTTCCTGACAGCCGAAAAATCCAAACACCTCCTTCAGTCAGCTAATGGACTTTTAAACTAATGCTCCATATTATTAGCCATTCTCAGCAATCTGTTATTATAGAGGAACCACAAATTAAAAACAAGTGCCTGGCTCACAATAAGCATCAAGGACTTCATGCTTGTGGCCAAGTCCAAATGTTAAAGCTGAAGGTGTTCCATATGTTTTTCGTAACTTTCTGAGGTTTGCAGTGCAACAACATTTTCTCATGAATTACAATATAATCTGTCCATTTACGGAATTCAGCATGAGAAAAGCTTAGCCTTGTCCACCTGTGCTGTGTCGGTATTATGCTTGGTGCTCTTACCTTACATACTCTGTCATATGGGTAGAATTAGCATTTAGGATTTTTTTTAAACTCTGCAAAAGTCAATTTCCCAATTAAGAGATTTTGAGTGTGTAAATCCATCAGTATGTTTTCCACAAGCTCAGATTAAAAAAAAACCAAAACAAGCAAACAGTAAAAGAAATAACAAAATACAAAACATGCAGTTAAAGATCTTAGGTTTGAATATGACTGACCTGTAATTTTTCAGAAAGGGGAATTGAGGGTCCATGTTGTGTTCTTCAACTGTACATCAAAGGTCCTTTCGCTCTCTTACAGACAGTTATAAAATGTTTCCTGTTTTGAACCTACTCACTAAGTGCAACAGGAGCTTTTTTCTGTATTATTTAGTTGTGATAGAGTAGTAAAATTACTTTTTGCCTCACATTCTTCAGCATCTGGTTTGAGCATAGAGTATGACATTGCTCGATCCATCACACTCTTGGATCCAGCTGTTGTGAAAGTCCTGGTTTAGGCTTTAGTGTTATGTAATTGTTCTGAACCACTAGTTTATTTATTAACATCAGTTTATTTGCTATCTCCTTACTAATTTTATAAATAGAGTACCTAAAAAGCTCCCTTTTATTTTGTGCCCTTGTAACAGTGTGATTTATTGTTTGTTTAAGGATGGGGGATAATGAAATGTTGGTGCTGGGTGGCAATTCTGATGTTTATGTTCTGAGACACCTAGAGACGTAGAGACTCCCTGCTGAGATGCTCTTTCTCTTGACTCCTCTCTGTGCTGTAACCACAAATAATTTTTTTTTATACTTAAAGAATATATGTCTCAAAGCTTGCACTTGTGCAAATACAGCACTTATCAATGCTGGAGAGAGAAACATATAATTTCAAATATGCCTTTAAAAACGTCAGATGGAAGTTTGAACATCATTAATCTGTAGCTGCTGAGACACTTTGTTCTTCTGAGCTTCCCCAGGCTGATCTTCAGGAGGGTCCTGCATGCACCGGGCGTGAAGAGAAACATCTGCTAGGGGAGGCACCAGAAAGCTGTTCAAAGAAACACAAATACAATCAAAACAGAACTCAGGCTGTTCCTGGAGAATCTGTAGATTTATGAGCATGTCTTGAATTTTTCTCTAGGTGTGGTGGGTGGCACACTGCCACATAGCCTTTACCTCCTTGTCCCCTTGTCCCGTTGTCTCCACGCTTGGCCACATCAGCAGCTGCCTTGCTGTGCATGAGGGAGGCTGAGAGGAAACGTGGGGGCGATGTGGGCTGGGAGCATTTGGAGGAGATTCAGTTTTAGGACGGTTTCAGATGGCCTTGAAACCACCCTCAAACCTTTCTGAGGAAATTTTGTGAGAAATAGCTCAGAGAAATTCTTTACTATGCAGTTCTGAGTGATGGATTTCAAAGACCCTCACAGGTCGATTCTTGCTATGTGTGTTGTGCATGTATGTCTGTGCCTGTTGAGTGGATTATCTTTCCAGTCATGGGGGAACAAAAATTGCTAGTCAACATGTCTATTAGCAGATGTGAAGTTGTACCTTACATTCTTAATGTCTACAAAATTAAGAGAAATGCAGGTCTGTTAATTAAAAATTCAAAGTGAAACATTTATTTTGTGGTATTTCTGCTTCATGAGGATTTGAGATTTTTTCTTCCTTTTAGCAATATTATATAAGTTTTATAGAGGCTTGACTCTACACTGAGCCAAAAGCACACTAATTTGGTTATTAGCATGTGCATCAAGCAATCTCACTGCACTCATTCAGAAAATAGGAATTAAGATGATTTGACAGCCCTCCAATTTTGCTTTCAGTGCTATTGATTCCTTTCATCAAGGCTGTGCTGTTCTGTGTTCAATCTTGCAAAAGGGAATGATGGCACACTTGCTCTAATCAAATTTCATTGTACATTCACTGCATGTAATAATAAATTTGGCTATCCAGATCAATTTTGGCCCAATTTCCTCTTGTGGGATGCAATTCAATGCTTTTTTCTTTTTTTTTTAAGGACCATTGTTTGATCCATATAAGGTTCTTTTTTTTTTTTTTAATCCCCAAAATATTGACTAAATAAACTTGAGTGGTATTCTATACTTTTGTTTACAATTGCTTTGGGGAAAAGCCTGTGCTTGATTTTGATAGGTCTGAGGTTACTACATGGTGTATCATGAGAGTGATTTTTGTAATGGCTTTCAAAGCACTTGGTCTGTCCATAGAGCCTTCTTGAGTGAACTGTTTAATACTTCCATACAGTGTACTGTTCTGTAGAACTTGCAAATGCAGAGCTCTTATTGCATAATTTTCTAAGCAGCATTGCAATGTATCTCAATATTTTCTGTTATAACATCACAACAGGATCATTATTTGACAGCCAATGTTGCAAATGAGGTCAGCAAACTTTCTACATTTTTTTCCTGTAGAAATTAGAGATGAAAGAGATGTCTGAGGTCAACTAGTTCCTTCTGTGTCTCTTCATCAGTTCAAAAGGCCGTATTACTGTTGCAAATCTGTATTAGGGAAAAGGCAATACTGAACTTTCCTATTAGTAGATTTTGCTGGTGAATGTGCAAAAAGAAACAAAACTTTCTGTCTTGTGTTGAACATAAAAGGCATCCAAAGTCCCTTGGAAGGAGGGAGAATAATTAAGGGCAAAGGATTGCCAGCTCTGCAGTCAGATGTCAGGCTGATCCAAATGGAAAATAATGCAAATAACACCTCTGTGGAGCTGGAAGAGTTGATCTTGGATTAAAGATCTGAAGGCTTACAACTAAGCTTCATTTAGCATATAATGACATAACAGTTACATGATCCACAAATGTTTAGTAACTAAGTCCATTAATACAGTTAAGTGAAATCCACTTAAGCATATGGATTGTAAATATATGAGTAAGGGAAGGAATCTCTTAAAGCAGCTGTTCTCAGTGCATTATATTACATTTAAAGCCTAGTTAACTGGGATTGGAAAAATATCATTGTAAATTTGCACAGTGGCAAAGACTCCTATGGCTAGAACCTGTGGTCTTATTTCCTCTTGGTTATAAATCATTATGATATGATTGGCAAAAAAATGCAGAAAACCTGCTTTCTTATTTACGATTAGGCCTAAACAAATCTATTCAGCATGATGCAAGACATCTTGAAACTTTGCAGGTGTTATATTTTCTTCTGTTGAGCTGTAAACTGAAGGTTTTTTAGTCAGTTCTCAGTGCAATTGTAATAGAGGGGGAAAGTTTCCTTATTTAATGTCAAATTTGGATAATTTGTTAAAAAAAGAGAAAACGTATAATACACAACTTTAAACAGTCATGATTTCTGTATTCATTTTCTCCTTTCTCTGTAAGAAAACATTTCTTAAAATTCCTTTAAGCTTTTTTATTTCCACCGGTTACTTTTTTCTAATTATGCTGTAAGCTTGATTGGATCTTCTCGCTTGAACAAGAGTTAGTTAACTAACAGAACATATTTTAAGTGACTAGGTAGTAAAATCATTTTGATTTTTGTTTTTTCTTCTCAAAGAAACTTAAACACCATAATAATGTGTTCTAGACATTACAAAAGTTGTAGCTTACTTTGCAGAAAGACTTTCCATGTGTCCCCAGTGATGGGTATGAATTACGATTCTATAGACTAACATCCTCACTACCATAGGAACTTGAAAGACCCATACTTTCTGCCCTCAAAGTACATGAAAAAAATGTGTCTTTATAAATACAGACCTTAAGAAAGAATGTCTTTTCATTGCAGCTGGACAGAAAAGCTAAAAATTAAAACAGTTCCTAGATGTTTTGGATTAGAAACACATTTTAAGAAAACTTGGACTTTTTGTTACAATACCTGTGTGTTTTATCCCAAAAAACCCCACAGTGTATTAGCAGTGGCACCTTAGGGCTTTGCAGAGCTACTTGTCTGGAAAAGTAAGTTTATTTTGACAGAATACTTAACAACATCCACTAAGCCACAATGAAAGCTATAAGCTATAATGAAACAGGCTTGGCAAGTCTGGCTGAGGATGAGCTTCCTTCTCTGGGCTTAACTCTATTTCAGTGCTCCCATTTATCTGTCCAGTGAATGCAGGCACCCTTCATGGTCTGACAGATATTCTGTCCTTGCCAGGTAGATGCTGCTTTTAGGCAGTAGCTGCCAAAACAATTCAGAGATTAATGGGAAAATGTCCATAAATTATAGTACAACCTCTCCACTTTCATGGAAAATGTAAGATCTTTGGGATGTTTAAATGCTGTAAAATGTCTTAATTTGTTCAGACACTTGCACAGTTATTAATACAGACAGATGCAGAATACACAGACAAGAAGCATCTAAATTAGCTTTGAGCGGAATTAATACAAGAAGCTGGCAAAATATTCCCAGCGAATAAATTAGTGTGACATTTCATTATGATTTCAATGCAAGATTAGCAAGTGCATGTCTTAAATGTAGGTCTCAAAAACCTGCAAAAAGAAAGCTAATATCAAATGATGCAGCAAGGAAACCCAAATGGAAAGCTACACCTATTAGGCTCATAGACATTCCCAAGGTAGAACAACACTTGTCGATGTGAATAAGCCATTAAAATATTGTTTTTTCCAAGTCTTTAACTACAGTTGGCATTCCTGAGTCAGTGCTGGAGGCAACCATTCAGTTGAAGAACATAAACCTTTGTGGGAGAAAACAGCAGAGACCATAGCCTAGTTTCTAAAGTGCTTCTAAATCACATTAGTAGGAGAAAAAACCCTGTTCAACATTGCATGATTTACACATGTAGGTCCAGCCTCAGCTGCACGTGATCCTCTGTGGGTTTGTAACACCTGCCAGACCCACAGAATCTGTGGATTTCAGCTCCTGTCACCACCACCTGGTGCACACAGAGCTCTGCAGAACTGACCCTGTGGGGCTCCGAAGGAAATTCCGTGATGTCACAGCCTGTAACTCCTCAGCCCAACAGGTGACAGCAACAGTTGCCCAAACAATCTGATGGCTCCTGTACAGTCACACAGAGAGCTGGTGATGTCCTGTCAGTCCCTAAGATGTGAGTGCACTCATCTAGGCTTGATTTCATCACTGCTGGGGAAAATGCTGGTTTTCCCATTACATCTACCTTTCCAGCTCTTCCTTCAGCATGTTCTTGAATCTCCCTGTGCTGCTTCTGCTCCTGCACCCACATCTCCCATTGCCTTTGCTGCTGGCTTTTGGCAGGCACTTGAACTACTTTATCTAACCAAAGAGAAAACTGGAGTGCTGAAACACACTTTGGACAGCGTTGTATGCTGAAATACATTAGATCTTGAATTTTTGTGGTTAAGCCTCTTCTCTGGTTGAAACTTGTCCCAGTTCCCTTCAAAGACTGAATTAGTTCATGCCTGCGCTCAGACAGCAGCTGCCCCCTTTAATGCCAGCCACGTGCCTGGGTAACACCTCTGATTTGTCTATGCTTATGTAGAAGCTCTGGGATGTCATGTGAAAATGCCAGGTGAGTGCTGTGTCACCTCCTCAGCCTCAGAAGGGGCAGACACAGCCTGGCCAAGCCTGGCTTAGCATTCTATTCCTGGTTTTCTCCGGACAGGCGTCATCCAGGCTTTTCCTGAAGAGATAGCCACTGGTGAAGTGAGAGAGGGCTCAGATCTCTTCCTGAATGTTAGAAATCAGGAAATAAGGAAATAGTGGAGGGGAGGGTTGAGAGGAGATTCGGACCTGAAAGTAATCCATGGGGAATCCCAGTATAGCAGCTGTCATAGTGATGCCAAAGGGTTTTTTGCTTTTTTCCTAGTCTAGGTTAGAATTCCTGTAACTTTTTCACTGTAAGCCTGGTTAGTAATACCCTGTATCCCAGACAAAATAGAGTCACTTATCATCGTAGCATTCCAGAGTTGAGAACAGGTTAGAACATGTTATCGCGGGGTGACGACTGAAACACGAACGTTTAGAGAGAACAGAAGGGCCCAATGGAAAGATGCTGCGAGGAATTAACCCATGAATTCTGTGCCTTAATTGGAGAATCTTTGTAAACTGTGCTAATTTGTTAGACCAGAATATACAGAGCTGTAACACGGAGAGTTAGCTAGCTTTTAGTGCTTTTTCCTTACCCAAACCTATCCTTTGTTTTGTACACTGGGCTTTGTGTGCTTGCTGGGCGTGGGGAAGCACACACCCCACCCCCACGCAGTCTGTTCAGAAAACTTCAGAAATAAAGTTTTTGCTTTTCCCTACCTTCATAACACTGCCTTGGCTCCTAGTTTGTAATTCAGAGAGGCAGCAATAGCAGCATTGATAGAAAATGTTGTGGTCTGTGAGTTCAGCTTGTGGAAAAGGATATGCTATGAGTTTGAGTACCATTCTAAGGGGTTATTTAAGTGATACAAGTTAATGGCTGAAGTATAAAGATGTAGAAAGTGACCTCTGTTTTAGGCTGGGATTAAGCATGGTTTTCTGTTCTTAATCATCTCTGTCTTAATAGACACTAAAAAAAAAAAAAAAGATCACTCTTGTATTGTTTCTGTGTTTTGTGTAAAAGAAAATTGTAAGACCTTATTTTTGGTTTTGCCCTTAACTTAGTTTTTGTTAAGTGCAAATGTGTTGGATTAAGCAAGGTATATGAGCATGGGGACCCATGCACTTCTCCACTCCTCATGTAGCAAAACATTGAGAAAAGTGAGGGGAGTTGTCGAACAACTAGAGCACTTCAAGAGCAAAAGAGAAACAAAAAAAATCCCTGGTGTATCTTACTGCTTTGTTGAATATTCCAGTATAGTCTTCTGAAGACAAATCTGTGTACAGCAGGATAGCAAACCTGTCAGAGTTGTGGGGGTTTTAAAACTCAGACTTCCACCTCCAATTCATTTTAAATGAGAAACGTTTCACTGAAGACTGTAGCTTTATTTTATCAAATAATAACTTAGCAAAATTAATTGATATCATGCATTTTAGTGCAATTCTTAATCTATAAGAATGTCTGTACTTGTCCCTTTCTCAGTATTTTTTTTTATGGCATACTTAATTTTAGATCCATGACCTATGATCTTTAATAGACTTTCTGACAATAATGATTAGGATAGTGGATATGTGGTATCAAATTATCAATAACCTTCTTCTCTGAGATAACACTAATGAATCATCATCCGATAGGAATATTCTGCTTAAAATATTGATCATTAATCGATTTACATTTTACACAATAAAACCTGCATTTACCTTTCTGCTATTTTTATAGAAAATATTTTAAAATATGTTCTTATGATTGTTTTTTAGCTTGTGAGTTTGGTTTTTTTTTTAATGAGGTTTTCTGAAAGCTACAACTGAAAATCCATTAGCTTGCAGTCCCTTACTTCTTCTATACCCTTTGTTGGAATCAAAATTTTCATATGAAACATTTACAATGTACGGTAAATAAGCATAAATGAAGCCCCTATAGTGAACTCTGCCTGGCAGTGCACGAGATTTGTACAATTCTCATTATATTCTGGGAACAAATGGACCTTAAGATCACACTGGAAACCTTGATTTAAAAAGTGTGACTAAGATAGGCTCCTTAAGGATTATTGACGTTTAATTTAGCATTTGATATCAACTATCTAAAGCCACATCAGGAGAAATCAAATATTGCTCTACTCTAAGTAATTTCCAAAGAAAGAAGAGATTTCACAAGTGAAACTTTTGTCATCCTGAATGTCTCAATTAGCATATTTTAAAAGTCTTGTAAGCCTTGAAACATAATTGGAATCGTAATAAAATATTCCACTTTGCTGAAGGAAATGCTTGAAAACCCACTTTAATTTCATTGTCTTTGCCACTGTAACAGATTTGAGAAGGTCTAATTTTAAACAAATTTATCCTCTTCTTCAAACCTACACAGGCTGGATATTAGGGCTACAAACTTCCTGCAAAAGAAATACCATGATAAGCACATTCCCTACTGGTATTATCTTAAATCTTTCATTTTTTGAAGCCAGATAGTGTCTGTAGACATTCTGTTCTTGCACATTTAGGAAGCAGAAGTTTTACCTGCAAATCATACATGAGTCTACTAAACCAAACACTGTTTTTTGGCCTTTCTACATATTTCGCAGAGCTGTGCATCCATTTACTCTCTTTGAAACCATCTCATTGTATCACCACTTCTTTATGGCTAAGAATTAATTGATTACCACAAAATGATTGCTGTCATTTGCCACTCTTTTGTGATTCCCACTGAAGTACGGTTTATAAAATATGTCACGTGGTGAGCCTGGAGTCAAGCAGAGCAAAGGAAAAGAGTGGATGCACTTGTGGCTGCGTCTGCTGACAGTGATTCCCTGTCACAATAACTCTGTCATAAACCCCACCATAACTGTTGGATGGTGAGTCAGCAATGTTATCACAAGGAAGGAGATTAGGGATAATCTTACTGGCCTGACACACTTGTCCAGTCTGTCAGGAACAGATCTGTAGGAAGGGAAATCAAGTAATGTTTCATAGAGTGGTTTGGATTGGAAGGGACCCTAAAGATCATCTTGCTCCAACCCTCTGCCATGGGCAGGGACACCTTCCCCTAGTCCAGGTTGCTCAGAGCCCCATCCAGCCTGGCCTTGAACACTTCCAGGGATGGGCGTGGACCGGGCAACCTGTGCCAGTGCCTCACCACCCTCCCTGTATTTTTCCCTAATATCTCATTTAAACTTACTCCCTGTCAGTTTGAAGCCATTCTGTCTTGTCCTGTCACTCCAGACTCTTACAGAGTCTCTCTCCCTCTTTCCTGTGGGCTCTCTTCATGTCCTAGAAGGCCACAATTAGGTCACCCCAAAGCCTTCTCTTTTCCAGGCTGAATAACCCCAATTCTCTCAGCTTTTTTTCTGTCATGAGACTGGGAGCAGATGCTCCATAGAGTGCCTCACCTACAAAATCTTCCCTTAAAGGAAAGGATTTGTTTCTGTTAATTACTAACTAGAAAGAGTTACAGAGCCCTACTCAAACTTATGCTCAATGCAAAACTCCTACCTTCCTTAAGATTTAGAAAATAAACTTCCCTGGGTCTGTATCAGGAAAAGAAAATTAGTTGGTTGATTTTTTTCTAAAATGTTTTTCTTGTGTCATATTCAGTCTCATTTTGATGTCATATCCTTAGCATGGCAAGAGGGGATGTTGCCCCAGAAAAAGAGAGCCTTTTTATAAAGTCAGCCTTCTTTAAAAAAAAAAAAAACCCAAATGAAAAACTTCTTTAGAAGCTACAACTTTAAACCAAGATATTCTCAAGTGGCATATTGGGAAGTACAAAGATAACAGTTTATTCTCCAAGCCATATGGAAGGGTTTTCAGCAGCTGAGGATGGGAAATTATGTAGAAGACTCTGACAGGCTAAGTAAAGCAAACTAAATCCCTTGCACTTAAACACCATTAGAGAATGCTTGATGCTAGATCACCGGTCTGAGGTGTGAAGGTGGGCTGCATGCTGACACAGGTAATAAATGGAATAAAGCATTTCAGGAGTTATAAGATTAATAATGTAATAGCTGACTTCAGAAGGCTTATAGGCTTTACCTGAGGGGATACTTGTCCCAGATATTGAACCAAGCCAACATTGGCAACTCCATTATTTTTCTCATTATTTATATTACTGAAAGAAGCCTTTGTTAAAATAAATTTATATTTACAGAGGAGAGATTGGTTTTAACTAGAAAGGTACTTACATTTCCTCTTGAGTTTAGCCTAGCACATGAGAGGAAAGATCTGTGTGCTTGGCTACACACTCTGAAAGGGTGGAAGCCATCTTTAACATATTGTTGAAAGAGCATTTTGCCCCATTAGCCACCAGCCCCCCCCCAAAAAAATCAAAGCAGTTTGCTCTATTGCCTAAAATTAAATCATATAATCAGTAAAACCAATCTTTTTCTCCATAGTTTCCAGTCTGAAAATTCAATACCGTATGAACTGAATAAACAGAAGACAATATTTTTGCTTCTCCTTTTTGCATCTTCCTTCTAACCAAGGACTGCTAAGAAATAGGTAACCTCTAGAACCCAACCTTTAGCTATCAGCCATGACAGATATCATGTATGCTCTAGTTTTCTCCTGATAAAGGATCCCTTTTAGGCTCCTGGTTTCCAACAAGTCACTGCACTTGTGAAGAAAATGTACAGGATGTGTATATGATGAATTTCAATTTTGGTGGTGGGGTTTTTTTGTTGTTGTTATTGTTGTTTTTTGGTTTTGTTGGGTTTTTTTGTTTGTTTTGTTTTGGTTTGGTATTTTTTTCAGATTTAGGCAAATATTTAATTTCGGGTAAAACAAAATTGCAAGTTGATCAAATAGTACAAGGAAAAATGTCATGAAAGACAGAAAAAACTTCCCAAGTTATCATTTAATAGTAACGCTTCACTTTTTATAGTGGACTTACATCCCAAGTAATGATTTTAAATAAGGAAAAAACAGCTTCCAGGGTAACTAAGTAACTAAAAAGCCACACTGCACAGCAATTGTTAAACACATAGAGTATTCCTGAGAGATGTGTATGTGTGTGCACAGCTGCAGAGAACAGAGCCCATATGCCTGTGTATAAACAGTGGATATCTGTACATGTGTGCGTGCGCATGTGAATATTTTATATCCACATTGGCAGGTATGCAGGGAGACTTCAATTCAAATCAGATGTTTTCCTAGTACTCTTTATACTGGATGCACAGCTCAGTGGCTTGGATTAGAAGTGAAATAAGACAGTTCGGGTCTTGCTTAGAAACAAGTGGATTAAAGTTGAGTCTTAAAGTAGGTTCAGAATAGCTTTCTCCAAACTGCAGTCTCTGCCTACGAGACAGATTGCTACTGAACATGCCAAGCTGACCTCATTCTCTACTCTGCTGTACAAACTTAAATATCCTGACTTTAGAGCAGAAGTTCTCATTTAGATGAAGAATTAAATTTTTCCAGGATATTTGCTTTGTACGAATCAAGCTGTTTTGATTTTTTTCTCTATTAGTCTCCAAAATAGTTGAAAAATCCATTAAAAATTGTTCCCCTGCCCATCTTTTCCTTTATGTACCCTTCAATTTTTTGTTGCAATGAATGTCTGCTTCTTTTTTGCAGTTTTAGAAACATGTCACTTCCTGAAGGAACATTGTTGGCCCTGCATAGTTCTGTTTGCTACACACATTTTAAACCCTCAGCTTATGTGGGAAACCCATGTCCTCCAGGGAGATCTTTAGTAAAGCTTTTCAATCCACTCCCTGTGTCACCGGTGTTTCCTTCTCAAGGTTGTTCAGAGTTCCTGTGCATCTCAATCCCCTCCTGGTGTAGGCAGCTGCTGCTCATGTCAAGAGCATGGCTGAGGAGGGACAGAGCATCTCCAGCCTCTGCCCTAGGAACTCCTGGAAAAGGCTGGAAGCATGGCAGGGAGTATGGGAGGCCTGTGGCATGTTAACAGCTGGTTCAGTAGGCTGTGGTTAAATCCAGCCAGTCTGACCAACACAAATATCATTTGCTCCAGCAGAGTGCTCAATTAAGTTCTGAAAAGGTGGACCTAAGCACCAGAGCAACTTCTGTTAGAAGATTTATTTCTTATGAACTTGAAAAGTTCATGTAAGAGACTTTTTCTTCTAAACTGATATTTATCTCTGTTAAATTAGAAACATCTGTCGAACATGAGTGACTATCAGATTATGAATCTTTTATTTTATGCCTTAGAAATCTATTAATTTAGCTGCACGTAATACTTCAAGGAATATTTAGTCATTGATTTTTTAGTAAGAACTTTTATGATAATTATTTTTGAAAATGAATTGATTGTTTTTGTTCTTCAAGTACTTATAATTTCATCGGGCTGAAAAGAAAGCTAACTGTGTCTTTCAAAACCTAACTAGGACATACAAAGGAGAGTGGATTTCATTAAACCACCTGTAAGGTATGCTAAACCAAAACATCATCATAGCAACTCTGGCAAAACATGTTATTCACTTTTAACAAGACCAAATGAAAGTTTGTTTTCCAGCTATATCTCAGAGGATGACCTGTTTGAGTCTCTAATCTAGAGGTAAACTTGGTTTCTAGGTGAGCTCATGTAAATCTAGGTTTATTTTTTCAAGTTAAGCAACCCTTTGTTTTCCTCTCTAACAGATACATGAGATTTATGTCAGTGGTCCAACTGCCATCCTTGAATTTAAACATTTGCTGAACTATTCCTGTGGGTTAGAACTAAGCTGAGTTCTGAGTATTTAATAATCTTTCAGCTCATGATGATTTAGCTCTCTTTCCAGGTAGTATCTGTTTCTATAGCCTTTATAGTAAATAGTTGCTGCTGTTCTGCTTAGCTAAGAATTATCCCTATTGTCTTACCCATGCTTTTCTTGTGGTTACTATGATCACCCATATCAGCATGCATCACGTCCCAGTCTCCCTAGACAGTTTGGTGATGCTCAGAAGGGGCTGTTACCTTCTGCTCAATAGGACCTGATTTTCTTTTTCCACTGTACCTCAAAACGCAGCATCGCTGCCAGTACAACACTAGCTGCAAAACTGCATTGGATGCTGTTTAAAACAAGCTCTATTCCTCTGACCTGAGGCTGCAGTCATTCTTGACAGCCGACAGGATATTTTCTTTCTGGGCAATGAGGATTTTTTCTATTCCTCTACTGCACACCCTGACACCAGAGTGAACCACAGGATAAACGTGCAGACAAGGACACCGGTATGCCTGATAAGCAGAGCTCTGGATGTGCAGCTGCTGGTTTTTTTCCAAAGCAAGTTGGCAGGTTGATTAAGTTGGGGTGAATTAGGAGGACAATCTGTTACAAAAAGTGGGCACCCCATAATTAAGATACGTTATTTTCTCACACTATCTCTGCTCTTATATTTATTTCTGTATTTCGGTTCCATGCTGTATGTCTGGTTTGAATGAGAAATATTCAGTCCACCTGGTGCTGTCAGTTGCAAGTAATGTCTGTTTGGTATGTGCATTAAATTAAGCAATTAACTGCTTGAATGTATTTGTACAGATAGTCAAGTAAAATTTTATTATTATACCTGGATGGCTGTAAAAGGGCTTGATTTATTTGGATTAACGTTGCTCTGACTCTATACAATCATCATTCTACATCTGCTGATACGCAAGTCTTTTGGAAAAAAAACCATGTTATGGATTGGAGAGCTATCAGAGGAATGTTTATGGGAAATCACACAGCAAAGCTCATAGAAAACCCTTGCTTGCCTCTAATGTTTCTGGCTTCAGCCCTTGCAGATTTGAGAATCACTCAAATTAAGCCATAGGCTTTTATAACAAACTGAAACCTCACGTTACTTAAACCTGAAAGCATTTAAGAGCAGGTAATCAGGCTAAATTCAGGTTAGTCTGGCTGTGTTAGTAGTTTCTAAGTTAAAAGTTGCCTGTCACACTCAGCGGGTGCCAGAGCTGACACATGACGTGGAGGAGGATGAAGCCAAAGATGAGGCTCTTCTCGAGAAAGGCTCTGGGCCAGATTTGCTGCTGTCACAAGTGGCATCTTTCCCTTACTCTCAGCTGCCATAGAAAGTGGGAGAAAAAAGAATCTGTTTCAAGGCACTTCAAAAGAGTGGGTAAAATCTGCCATGACACAAGGTTCATTGACTTTATAGTGTAATAATCAAAGCTCTTATATCTCCCAAATACCTTAAAATATATACCTCTTAAAACCTTAAAGTGCTTGGCAGAGGAAGAGTTGAACACAGGCATGTAATATTTCTAATTCTTCCCTGGAAGCTGGAAAGATAACTCTCTAATATTTAAACATTTTCAGAAATTAACTAGTAATATAACTTTAATGATACGGTTAATTTTTAATTAGAGCAGATGTGTTCTGACATTTACTGGAACCATTGTACTTTTGCAGAGCATTTCATTATTAACAGCAATTTACCTATGATTTGTGTATGCACGTGCCAACAACATTTTTATGTTTCTAAAGAAAGAAAATCACACCTGAATCCCAGCACATGCTTCATATTTTGTTGGAGGCATTTTTCCCTTTTTTTTTTCTCTATTTTGGGTTTTATGATTTGTAGTTAAACACTTCCAGGAAGTCTTTAAATAATTCAGTGTTTTTTATGAATTCCCCCCAGGAAAAAAAAAAATAGAAAAAATAAAATAAAATTCTGAAGAAGCAGGAAGGTGGTTTTGCCAGAATAAGACCCTTGTGAAAAAGCCACTTCCTCATCTGAGTTCACAGCCAATTACTGAGTGTTGAGAGGGCCAAATTTGGGTCTTGTTTTCAGCTGTAAGCAGGAGACTGGAAAAGCTTTGCCTTTGTGCTGTGTAACAAAGCTCAGGGCTGGATGCTAAAGCAGCATCTCCATCCTCTCCAAACACAATGCAGGCCAGCATTCAGGAATACCTATTCCTGGTAATCAGGTCATGCTTTCCACCCTCTAAACAAATAAATGAGTGAGGTCAGTGCAAAAAGTACAGCCGTTCATTAGAGAATTAAGGGAAAGCAATGCTAGATATTGAGAGTTCAGCAAGTCAATGGTCAAGGAGGCCAGCCAGTGGAAATGCTGATATCTTATATCTTGATATTGACATGGAGTTTTGTTTCTGAATACTTCAAAGATTCCCAAAACCCTTCCTTGACAATCTTTTTCCTGGGCATAGTTGTCTTTTACAGCTAAGGAGTGAGTTTTCTTGTGTTGTAGATCAAGCCAATTGCATCCTGACTTTCTCCTTGTCCATATGGAAAATAATTTTAGTTGTTTCAGGACTCTTATGTTTTCCTTCTAAATACACTGTTTCCTAGATTAAACAAACTCAACCTTTCATCCTTTTGTGCATCATGTTTTCTAAACAATTTATCATTCTTATTGCTTTTCTCTAGACTGAGTTTTTCCAGATTTCCTGGGGTAATGCTGGAAATTAAACACAGTTCTCTTGCTGAGGTCTCCCCAATGGAATCACCACCTATGCATGTTCCCAAAACCACTCCTATCAATATCATATAAGAGAAGAGCTACCTTTTTTTTTTTCCCCCAAGCATTGCATTGTGGGTTCCTAATGGGTCTGCCATTTGTCCAGACATTTTTCTGCAAGAATGCTCCTTGTTCCCATTTTACTCCTTTTGTATTTGTGCATTTAACTTTGTCCTTCCTAAGAATAGTACTTCATGCATCTGCTATTGTTGAATTCCACTTTATTGATTTCAGTTATTCAGAGTGCTTGTGACCTAGGGATATCCAGAAATCTCTCAATTGTAATGGAAAGTAGAGCGTAAAGCTTCACCCAGGACAGATATCTGTGGAATTTCAGTTGAATTTCCTTTCACTTCTGCAATAAAATAAAGGGAAAGCTTTACAAAGCATGATTTTGATTCTAAGTTCATATATTTTATAATATGTTATCCTTGAAAATGGAAACCACTGAACTTAGTAGCATGATTTTTTAATGGTAAATGAAGGTTTGATAGCTCAGTTCAGTTAGAGTAAAATTACTGTTGCATAATTTAAGCTAACATTCCTTGGTTTTCTGAGTCTTGCTACCCCCCATTGGACAATCTCTGAGCAGATTTTAATACTTCATATACCATTGCCTCCAGTCCCTACAGGATTTCAAATTTAATAAAAGTAGATGTGATTAGTAACACAGGTCAAATGCAGTTTCTTAGTTTAGAATATTTGAAAGACTGTAACCTGAGCTGGTTGGATGATTTCTTTTTTTCCCTGCTGTGTCAAGCAGGTTGAGCTCTTAGTCCTCATAGTCCGTGAGATTCATGTTGGGATGTAGATCTCCCCACTCCCAGGTTGAACAATTCAGATCTCACACAAATACATTATGGCAAACACTTAACTGTGCTAAAGCTTCGAAAGAAATTCACTTACTTCTTCTGAACTTGGACAGTCTTGAACTGGTTTTAAAAGCACCTTCCAACACAGTCCTCTGAAAACTTGGGAATTTTCCTCTAGCAGTGCAGTGTAATTGGTCTGAGCTATCCCTGCCCTTTTTCTTTCATTCTTGAAATTTTCATTTGGTTGTGCTATATGGAGCAGAGCAGGCTAAGTGCTGAGAGACAGCTATTTATGTCTCTGCTTTCTCAAATTAGAAAAAAATGGCAAATAAAAGGTTTGGTTTGTGGATGTAGTTTGGTTGTCAGTCACAAAGTGCTGATTTTAAAAAGGGTATTTCTTCACACTGCAGGCCCCTATTGGATGGTCAGTATTTAACTCCTTTGCTCCAAGCAGTGTTAGGGTTGGGTTCATAACTGAAGCAGCATCATGCATTTTTATTGAAATACTGCTGCCTCCAAACCAGTGAAAATTACTCCCATTTTATGTGAGTAAACTGTACATAATAAGATTATTTGGTGTGATAAGAGCAGAACTTGTGATAGAACACCAAATAAGAAGAATATAAAAAAATACTTTTGCTAGAGCCTCTGTGGTTTGAATATTTGCTAGAATCAAAAAACTGGAAATTCAACACAGAAAATCAGTGTGATTGGTGAAGAAGTTTTTTGTCTGTAATGAGGTCAGAAATTCCAGAAAAAAATTAAATAATCATAATATTTTTCTGCATAGCTTGATCTGGCAGAATGTGGCAGATACTCTCAAAATGACTGTTGTAATTTTTCTTGTTTTCATTGAACAAAGTGCTTTTAAAAAATGAGTGTGTTTTCCCAGAGTTTCCACCTAGCAACACAAGAGGAAGAGTTGAAGATCCTTTTTGCCAGGAGACTGCCTGCCATGGGAGTTTGTAGACTCTGGCAAAGAATCTGAAAGAGCCATCAGTGATACCCGCTCCTGAGACTAAAATGAGTTTTTATTACTTCGATTACTTTGTTTGGGCCATACTTACCCAAGGCCCTTTCCTTCTAACATACTCCTTTCTAAAATTTACTGCCTCTAAAGCTAGGTTTGAAGTTACAGATATGATTTTTTCCCCCATATTTGCTAGCTTGAAGGCATCTGTGGTTTGAACAGTGCTTGCGTCTGGTCTTCCTGCTTATCTCTGCTTGAATTCCACTTTGTAGTCTTGCAGTGCTCAATCTTGCAGCAGTCATTTGAACAGCCAGAGTTGTCAGAAACACAGGAGTTTAGCTTTTCGGCAGGATAAAACCAAATGAAATGCTTCACTGGAATGAAAAAGCCACATTAGTCAAACACAATCTCTTGCAATGACAGCAAACGGATAAAACAAGTTAGCTGGGATTTCGATTTGGAGTAGTATAAGAGGATTGTTGAAATTAATGGCACTGAATTAATACAGCAAAGGTTTACTTGTGAAAACTTCTCTTACTATTAAATATGTTGCTGCTTTCTCCTCCTGTAAGTTCAAGTTGACAAAGCAGCTCAGGTGCCTCTTTACAAAAGTGATGGAAACAACTCAACTAAGGATGAACCAGCCAGCTGTTATTTTGGGCCATAACACAGCTGATATCCAAGGGAGATTTGCCCCAGCTTGTGAGAAGCTGCTACAGAATTTCATGTTCCTCGTTCTTATTAGCTTGATGTTCTGTGAGGCTCTGGACCCATCTCTGATCTTCTCCACCTTCCACGGGAAATGCGTTGAAGTTGGTTCATATGTTTTCAGGCCACTGATGAGAAAGCAAATTATATGATGGGATATTAACAGGTGAAAAGTCATGGATGCAAATGATTGCCTTTCATTTTTCTTCACAGGGAACATTTCAAATACAGTACTTGTACTAGCAATTTTATATTTTGAGGGCAAAGCTTGAATGTCTATAGTGTTGTAGTTGACACTTAAAATGCCACATCCCAGAGATACTGTCTTGTAGTGCAGAGCAGTCATTAGTGCTTGGTGTGACATTCCTACTGCAGTGAGCAGAAGGGACTCAAGCTGTTTGTCTCTACTTAGTGTATAAGAACTGTGATTCTTTCTATTTCCAGGGCAGTTTTCTTCATCCTCCCTTTCCAGGTTTCTCATTCAACATCTTTGTTTAACTGCCGCTTTGCTGGATTCAACAATTTGGTGGGGGTGGGGGGGTTGGATGTGGAAGAATTCTGTTTCTGTATTTGAGTTAGGAACCTTTTCAAATTGTGCCCAATTTTTACAAAAGAGGAGCAAGGGAAACACACTTAAATCTTTGTGGATTTGTAGAAATCTCCTGGTTCCAACTTCTTCCTACAGTTTTTGTCATCAGAAGCCATGTATATTTTTGGAGGGAAGCTCTTTCTTCTTATGCATTTGTGTTCATTTATTATTTCTGTGTGAGAGATTTCTCTTGTGTGAGAGAAATCATGCTGGCTCATTGCCTTGTCTCTGAAGTTTTTGTTGTATCCTGGGTGCAGCAGCTCTGTCCTTGACCCTCTTTAAAGGCAGCTTGTGCTCTGTCGAGGCATCCTGTGTCTTTTATGGCTGTGGTTACATTTCAGGGTAGATAATACATTTGTTGGGCATTATTTAGGGAGACTGGGATGTAGGCTTGATTCAGCCTGCAGCCAAATGCTAACTTTAAGACTAACATGACATATTGAGAGATTCCTAATAAAAGACATTGAGCTATAAAAACAACTAGAAGTGTTACCTCCTCTTTAACTGGAGACCCAAGCTCAGCTGATTAAAGCATTGCACTGGGTTTTTATTGAATCTTTGGCCAACTCTTCTTCATTTCTAAGAAAGTAACCTGCCACCCAGCTGGTACCCAGGCTTTGCTAAAGTAAAGAGAGGGGGTGAGGAAAGGAGGAAAGCAAAGTGGGGGAAAAAAGAGTCAATTCTATTATTATCATAAAATTCAAATGGCTCTTCACATCCAGACAGTAGGAGGTAGACAGATTAAACTTTTAGAACTGTAACAACATCTCTCTTGGTGCTCACTAGTTCAGCAAAGTGAACCTTGTAACTTGACATCCATCACAACATTTCCTGCAGTTACCACTCTGTTACTTAGACCAAATCCCCAGTTCTGGCTTGCAGACTATAATTTGGAGACATTAAATGACTATAATGTGGAAAGTATCTGATGATGTATTGTACTTTAGAATAATAAAACTACTTAAATTGCAGCTTTGAGAACTAAATCAAGTATATAATTATCTGTGTTTGTAGGATTTCCTCTAAAAACGTTACATTGTTTAAGCCATGCCTTTCTTTCCCTTTTGTTAATAACCCATGTTCTTAGAAAGAGGATCATGCATTTAAAGAAGTTCTTGGCACTAAGCCCTACTCCCACCTCCTTTCCTTGCATCTTGCTGACCCATAACAAATCTTCTGACTTTGATTTCACTTCACATTTGAAAGCAATGACAGAGGCCTTAATGAAAAAGCTTAATCCAAGTGCTCAATTTTCTTAGCTGCAATTCTCACACTTGGGGAGTGTCTTAGTGCCAAAATTCTTTCCTTTTGTTTTTCCCTAGTCTTTATGTTCAGATGAGTGCTATCTGGCATTAAGAATAAGCACAGTAATTGAATGTTCAGAAGCAATTCACTTTAGGGAGCTTGCCAACATACAGTGTACATTTTCTTTTATTACTTTTTTCCTTATCACCAAAAGGAGTGCTTTGCACATTTTCTACTCTGAAGACATTTTATCCCTCCCTTTCTTCACCCTTAACTGCTGTCATAATCTGGTGGTTGCTTCCCCAGCATATTCCAAAGAGTGTTTCTTCAGTAGTGTGACTAATTTTCCCTTGCTCTTCCTTAGTTTTAAAGGCTGACTGCCCTGCCTGTGCTCTCTCCAGGCAAGGATACTTTGGGACCAGTGATGAATGAACCTTGAAAGCCTGAAAGCTTGTATACACCTGAGGTTCAACAGACAGCACTGTTTCCTGAATTTACTGCTTCGTCAAATTGTCCTGGAAATCTCAGGAGGTGACATTTAGGTAAGAGCACTGTGAAGGTGCTGCTCCTGGGAAGGAAGGAAGAGGAGATTGTGCAGGGTGTCTTCCAAACCCTGATGACTACCCTGAAATTCAAAGGAACAATGTAGGGCTAGAAGAATTTTGACTGAATCTCAAAAAAAAAAAAAAAAAAAAAAAGCTATAATATTTTGCTTTCTAACATCTATAAAGTGAGGAGTGGTTTGAATGAGGTGCTTGATCATATTTTATCCATCCCAGCTTACACATTGAGAGGACAAAAACTGAAGCCATGTGGATAAGTTAACACAGACAATTCATGTCTGCAGGCTGCCAGACTGGCCTAACATTAATTCATCTTTTGCCAGACACTTCTTGGTGCTAAATTCTTTAGAATCTGGTTGGGGGTTTTTTTCCCCCCTCTTTCAGGAAAAAGTATGTAGGTTTGTGGATTTCTTTTTACCTGGTCACATTCAGTGATCTACACTGAAAAGTATTATCAACTCAGTAAGAATGTATTTGTATCTTTATGTGTAAGAAAAACCACAGCAGCGAGAGAAAGTCTGTATTACTCCACAACAGAAATGGATATATTATATTTCTTCTTATGCTGGGTTGGGTCATGGCATTACTAGCTTTTCTGTAAGATAGGATGAGTATTTTATATCTCTTAGATAGAAGAGAGGAAGCTGTAAGAGATACTATTTTGGGAAACCTCAGATGGAAACAAAATTTAGCTTGGCAGGTATACCAGCAAAGCAACAACACCACCGTAGGATCCAGCTTAACCTAAGAGCTCAAAGATACTTCCTTGCACATTTTATTCATTTTTCCATAAAACATATATATCCTATCATCAGATTGCTTGGACATGTATCTATTTTTATATGATACTAGGTAGAAAATTTACCTTAAATCCAGAGGACTCAGTCTAGCGTGATCAGATTCCTGTGACATGATGAAATAATTCAGCAACTGCTTTTTGAAATGTAAAAAGACAATCTACATTTGTTTATATTTTCTGTTATCACAATAAGGATCAAAACAACCTGTACTTGAAAAGGTTGACATTATTTACTGTCTTTCTTACTGTTTAACATTTTTACATGAACTATCAGAACAGGTCTGTATGAGAGGGAGATAATATTGAATTTGCCCCTTGGCCATAACCACTATATATTTAAAAAAGCAAATATTATTCAAGGCAAATCTTCCTACAGCCTGAGAAAAAAAAAAAAAAAAAAAAAAAACAACAGCTTAACATCATAGGAAAAGCTGTGGATATGTGGATATCATTATGCAAATTTCACTTTTGCTCACTGACAGGCAAGTATTACCATAATAAACAGTTGTCTGTGTTCATTTTTTATAGTTTTATGATTTTTTCCAAGTATGAATTTTAACACAGAATCCATGACAACTCTGAGCAAGTGTGCATTAAAGTGCATCTAGCTGTTTCCACTCCCATAAAATGATATTTTAGGGTTACACTGGAGTGTTTGAGTACTACAGCTTAAATCATGAGGGGAGAGTGTGGCACAGGATTTAAAAATATTGTTGCCCCTTGGCTTGTCCATCCTTTTTCCAAGGGGGAGGAAGAGTAGTAATCATTGTTTTTCTATTGTAATTGTCAAACATTCCTGCACCTAGAGGGAATGCTTAGGCAGTTGCCTTTCAGCTTTTGGAAAATGTATACCAATAGACTGTTTCAGAGCCTTACAGCCTTCCTTTTATTTTTGTACATGGAAACATATTGGTTATTGTAAGCTTGTGCCTCAAAAACATGAAGGAGACAAAATGGCCACAGGAATGCAATGCAGTTTTTCTAGCCTTAATACTTAGCTTTGGCCTTAATAATTTTTTTTTTTTAATATTAACCTCCAGAGTTTATCCAAGTTTAGTACATTTTATTTTCTTCCTACTGCTCTTCATACTGGGAGGTTTATTCTAACAAGTAGATGCTACATGTTGTAGGTGCATTTCTGAAGGAGGAGAGTAGCTCAGTTTACCCAAGGCTTAGCATCTTGCAGGACAGAGACTTTCCTTCTACCTTAAATTAAGGTAGACCTTTCCCCTTTTATGTGCTTGTACAGTTCTTGATAAAAGAATTTCTCAGTCACACATAAAAATCCTTCTTATAACTTGCTTCAGACTGTTTCCAATTAGATTTTTAATGCCAACTTGCAAATAGAAAAAGTAATATTTATCAATATGACAATACTATAATTTCTCTGTTATCAACTTTAAAAACCATTGTCATATTACAGCGATTCATCGTTATTCACAAGCAGTTGCACTGGCGATCACCTATAGCACTATAGGAGAAAATAAAATTAATTTACCTCCCTCTCTTCCAGCTAGCTATTATTATTTTGTGTACAGGCATTAAGCCGCTCCCTCCTGTAGCCCTGTGTCACAGGCACTCAGAGATCTTGCTGATCTATGTCATTTTAGAGTATTGCTCAGGTTCCAGGCCAAAGTCATTATCATTTTGTATCCAAACCTATGTGCCATTTTGCTGATGAGATGTTGTCCATTCAATAAACATGTGAGGAGTGGGTATTTGCACTATTAGAGGAAAAAAAAAAGTGAAAGATCTGTTCAGCTGATGGTTTTTGAGTGTGAAGCTTGTTAATCCATGTAACACTGGTGGCACAAAGAGAACACAGCTCTTTACTGGTGAATGAGAGGTTGGGTCCTTAACTGTTTAGGGGCAGGTTGCTACCCCTTGCTGGTAGTAAAATCCTTGGAAATACTTACGTACTAGGGGAACTCAGGGTGAGTATAAAGGAGCACAGCCTGATATTTTCATCATACATAATTGCATTTTTTCTCATTAAAATCCCACTCTGATTCTAATTAAATTCATAACTGTTCTGCATTTGATGCTATAAACTGTTATGTAGTGTTGCTGGGTGCTATTTAACAGATGTCATCCTCCCCCCAAGAGGCAGTGGTATTTCATTGCTGTGTGAACTGATCCTTCAGTGTGAAACCTGAACAGGTCCCCAGATAGCCAAGCAGGAAGGGGGATATTGTGAACTAGCAAGAATGAATAAATGAGGTAACCAAAGAGTGTCTCTCAGAATGCATGAGATGTAATTTCTTGAACTTCAATAGATTTTAAGAGTACTGTACTTTTCTCCTTCTAGCTTCTATTCATAATAAAGTTACACATTCATAGTGGTACATAGTTCTCAAGCGCAGGCTTACAAACACAGAACAGTGTTTGCATTAGTTTTTTGGGGGTTTGCTGTGTTATTTGTTTGGTTTTTTCCTTTCCAGTACAGCTGCAACCAGTTTGACTCTTAAATGAACAGAGCTAAGAAAGTTAGGCTTTTATCAGAACAGCCCTTTTTTCAAATGTGTTAATTGCATTCACCACCATTTCCCCTCCATCTCTGGCAGATACACATGTGGTTCTAACACTTTTCATCCTGTTTGTTTCAAAACAGCGGTTTGATTGTTTCTGATTTCATTGTGCCAGGTTTTCCTGCCACCATACTCAATGTTGACCTGGGGGCTCACCCACATCCATCTCTGGTCATCTTCTTCCCAGTTTAGCAAATCCCACAGAAACCTGTTGGTCTTTAACCAGACAAAAACGACTTAATTTTTAATTTATATAGCTCAGACTCACTAAGATGAGTAGGTAGGGTCTTATATAAGTTTAAGGACTAAAACACTGAAGTACACTAAATAATACAATATAATGCGGCTTTGAGGAAAAATGGGATTAAGAAACTGAGAGACAATAGCAGGATGTCAGTGAGTCAACATTAATTTCTAGTTCTTTTGGTACAGCAGTAGGTTGAGTCCTAAGATGCTTTTAAATTGCTTCAGGATCCTCAGAAATAGTTGTGTTATAAAATACATGTTATTATTTCCCATACAAACTATCACCAAAATCATATCTTGTCTCCCATTCATATGTAAATTCTGGGGAATTTCAATAGGAGAATAAGGTTGAGCATGTTCTATTCTTAACATGCTCTTCTTAGATATTAAGCTTGCTCTCTATCTCTTGTTCACATTAGTCAAAATCCGATATGCCAGAGAAAATCTTTCCAAATGGTACACAGAGTTTCCTCAAACCAGATATTCTCAGACATAGGCTGCACATCATGAGTGGTGCATGCTAGAAGCTCATAATATTCAGTATTCTTAGCTCATTATGAATTATAAATATTGCCCTATGGGTACTGCCATGGGTGGTTTTTTTTTTTAAGACCGTGAAAATTTGTTTTCAAAACAAAGAGAAGTACATGAGGGTTGAAGTCTCCTTGCCTTTCTTTGATGCTGCTTATTTTAATGGCTATCTCCTGAAATTCCTTTTCCTCTCTCAAATTTGATTGAATCAGACTGCAGTGGAGGTACACGTATCTTGTTTGCTTAGAGAAAACCAGGCAAAAATGCTTAGTAAAGACTAAAAGGGTAATGCTGTCTTACTTTACTCAGACAGGCAAATATGAGGGCATGCATTGGATGCCTAAGTCCTTCTTTGGTGTCATTTTTTGGGTAACCAGCCATGTTAGCTGCCCCATGATCTTCTTTTGCTGGCAACATGGAGAGCTAGAAGCAATCACAGGGATGATTCTGTCCTGTTTCTGCATCACAGGCAGAGTCAGGCAGGTGGGCTTGCCTAAAGCAAATGCTTGTCCTAATTAATGGCTGGTGTAATACAGCAACATTTGCAGAGTTCAGAGACAGGAATGAGGATTTCTCACACAGCTGCCATTTCTTCGCTGTTCTTTATGGATTGCAGAGCTCACTGCATTCCCTCCTAACCAGAACTCAATAGATTAAATGCCACAAATGGGTAAAATGATGATGAGAATTAAGATACAGTGTTGGTTTGTGTTGATTTGTATCTGTACTCAGCACAGAGCTCTGCTTTCCACAATATTTTTTTTTTCCTTCAGGAAAAAAGGAGTTAGTATTTGATGTTTCAATTTGATAACTAGACTTTGCTGTCACATTTTACTCAATGAGCCATTCTTGGAAATCTGCCTTAAGCTCTGCAACAAAGTATTGTATCATTGAGAAGTTGTATGAAATAATAATGAGTTGGAATAACTGCAGAATATTATTTACACAAGAAGATTTTCCCCACCCTCAGATATTTTGAAGCCCATATAAGTATCAAAAACATATATAGCATAATAAATTACAGAAATTGACAGTGAAAATGCAAGAGTAAAATAATCAGTAAATAAATATCCTTGTTTTGAAAAGTTCATGTAATTATGTAAGACGTATGACAGTAACATTAAAATAGCTTGTCAAAACATCGAAATACAGACAGTTCTGATTCACTGGAACAATTATCTACTTTGAGCCTGAAAAACATCTTTAGAAAAGGAGCCCAGTCACACTCAATGAGGATCATAGATGAGAGATTTTGTTATCTGGTGATAAATTAGTGTAGTTGAAATTCCTTGCATGGCTGAAATGACCACCTGGGGAATTAATGTACCATCAGGAACATATCGTCAAAAGCATTGCCATCATTAGTTTAAAACAAAGTGGGAGAAAAAAAGATAATTAATTAAAAAAGGAAACCTAAGACAGCACTAGCTAGACTATTAGTTTGTGTGGCTTTAATGTAATTCCCAAATATAGAAGGAAGGATGTCTGGACAGTCAGAATATTTTGACAAAACAGCATGATCTAAATCATAACATGATAACCCAGAAGCAGCAGAATATGTTAATCCAGGTGTTTAAATGAAAGGTTAGAAAATAAATGTCATTTATTCTTGCCCACTTGGCCTATTCAGGCGTGTGTTCTAAACTTGTTGAGGAACAAGTTCTGTGCAGGGAGCTGGGGATGCAGGTGGAGCTGCAGGTGGAGCTCTGAGTGGGAGTCAAGACAAGAGGCTGTGAACTGCTGACCCTTTGCACAACAGAGGGCACAGGGACCTGTGGCACAGCCAGGTGAGGGACACTGAGCCACATGGCTCAGGAGTCCATGGCTCAGGAGGAAGAGCGAGATTGTGGTGTGCTTGGACTGTGAGGGGATAAAAACCATGGGGTTCCTTTTTTTGGGGTCCTCCTCAAAACCAGACATCTGAGACTCTGCCATGGAAATTCTGGGGTCGAGCTGGTGAGGGAACCTGGCCTGACTGTGTGAGTGGGATGTGCAGGGAATCCAGCAGGCCCCACAGGGTCACTGGAGCCACCCCTGTGAAGGGGTTTCGCTCCCAGCAGTGACAGTCTGGGACATCGGGAGTGTGGCTGCCAGAGAGTCCCATGAGTGGTCACACTGGGAAGGCTCCTTAACAAAACTCATGCTTTCTCTATGGAAAAATGGATTAAAAATCACAGAATAAATGAGGAGGGACAGGACCTCTGTAGTCCATCGGGCCCAAACCCTGCTCAAAGCAGAGAAGGCCATGTGTCATAGGGCCATGTCCCCTGTGAATGGAGATTCTGCAGCTGCTCTGGACACTGGTCCCAGTGCCTTCCACCCTCGTGGATATTTTTTTTCTGTAATACCTAATTCCCTTGGTACAACTTGTGTCTGTTTGTTCCTTCTTATCCTGTTGTGCATACCTACCAAATGGCAGGGAATCATGAAGACAGAGCCAGACTCTTCTTACTGGTGCCCCAGGACAAGGCAGGAGACAATGGGTGCAAAACAAAATGCAGAAAATTCCATTAAAATTCAAGAACATACTTTTCTTTTTCTTTTTTTGTGGCTGTGATTTAATACCAGAATATGTGGACCACAGATATTGTAGGAGTCTCTGTCCTTGGGGACATTCAAAACCCAACGGAACACAGCCCCAAGCAACCTGCTATAGCTGATCTCCAGCTGTGCCTTCTGCCTCAGCCATTCCATGTGAATCCATGATTTTAAAATCAGTCTGTTACAGTACAAACAAATTTCACTGGAATCTGAAAGTGATTATAAGCTGGGATAGGGGAATCAAATTTACACACTTGAGTTTATTCCATGGAAGGCCACTAATGGAGAAATTCTCTCCTCGTGTCTTTAATTGCATTTACATATGTAAGGCTCAAATGCTCAGACTAAGCTTTCCTAAAGCATCTTCTGCAGGCAATTTGTTTGGTAAAATTCAAGCAAGCATACTTAAATAATTAGAAAATGAAAATTTCAGAAATGTTATGCAATGATTCAACTGTGTTACATGCTGTGAAACAAGTGGCTGAAGTCTGGTTAAGTGTTGGCTCTGACTGCAAATATATCACTGTTGTAGTATCCTAGTTTGTACCACGGGGGAAAAAAATCAACTGCCTTTGGCAAGCAAAAGCTTGAACAATGTTGGTTTGGATACGACCAGCAGAAGCTCATTGAGAACTGAAGTTTAACAGACGTGTCGAATAAAGACACAGGTATTTAATACAGGTGTCTTTTCTGCTGAGCATCCAGAGCACTCTTGGAATCTGGTGCTGCAGACTGAGGTGGCACATGCACCAATAATTAAGGAGACTATTACTGCAATCTTTTCTGTACCTTCATTCAGAAAATCTGGAGGAGGAGGAAGCAACAACCTGAGAGAGATGATCTTGTTCCTTCTGCCTAGCTTAGGGAGTTCTTTTAGATTTTATTGTTTCTGTGTAATTTGTTATTATGTCACAATAAGGAATGTCCTTCTTGAGGTAAACACCCCTCCATGTCATGTCATGTCATGTCTCCAGCTGTAGTTGCTGTAATTATAATTTCAGCTTTTGTCAACTTGTCAGATTTTAATTGAAATGTCATCTGAAAAACTTCTGGTTTTTTCTCTTTTTTTCTCTGGTACAAGTTTTTCTAGGTCATTTTGTAAATTGTAACTTCTTTTAGTCCTGAAGGAGTGAAACCACAACAGGAGCCCTGTGTGATTGTTTTCTTTTATGAAAACTAATAATGCTCAAACCTGATCTAGCATAAAGTTTTCCCCCATATTATACAAATATTCTATGTCCCTTTATTTTTCATCAGAAACCCTGTCCTAGAACCCATAGTTCATATCAGAACATGGCAAATACCTGGGTGTACTTCTGTGGCCCTTGGCCACTCTTCTATGTGTCTACAAAGGAGTGGAATATTCAGAGCACCCAGGACTAAGTCTCTTCCTTCTTTATCCAATCACTTGGGCAGAGACAGAGCACTGAGACTGATCTGCCTTACCAGGAGTTTCTTTCTTGTCCTTAAAATTGCCATGCTACATCCTGGTCAGGTGTGCTGGGTTGCTCTGGGCATCATGTCAAAAAAGAAAAAAAAGCTTTGTGACTCTAGATGCTTTCTGCAATTTTGTCTCTAATTTTCTGCAACTTTTTTTTTTCCCAAAGTACAAGGTTGCCTAAATCTTACCTATTTTCTATGTTTTGAGGGGGAAAAAAAAATTACCTATACCACTCAGACTGAGTCATGTTATTTTGACAATTCCAGATGGGGAATTTTACAGGTGTTTTCCTATTCTGTACAGATAATTCAGGTTGGTGTTTCCAACAGATTTCATCTTCATGTGTGAAGTTATACCTTAGCTTTTCCAAGAGTCACTGGATAATACCAAATGAGAAGTGCTGCAGCTAGATATTCCTAACTTATTCCAAAGGTATCCATCATTTCCTGTGACAAGAAAATATAGCATTTCAGTGTAAAATGAAAGATGTGTGAATACAGAGAAGAGGGAACAAAATTGAAACATTTCTTAACTTCGAAGAAACTGCCTTTGCTTCACTGTGTTTATGAATTTGGACAGGAAGACATAATATATGAAGACAAATATAAAACCCTGAGGTTGAGACCCCTAGCTCTGGAGTTTGTGACTGGCTTCTTGAATCTGCAGGAAGTTTTTTAATTTCATGAGTATTTTTTCTTACCACACAGCTCTGTAGTCTTTGCAGTTTGGAAAACTGGAGTCTCAGTTTCTATTTTCAGTAGAAATTACTTTGTACTTTTGAATTTGGGATTTGAGACCCAGAAAAAGGAGCAGACACATTTGAACCACAGCATCAGAGTTTAGGTTTAAGAATTCATTGTACTTTTTCTCCGTATATGATCCTGGTTTATTTCTTCATTTCTTTGTCCTTGCAATTCCTTAATGATTGAAGTGTTTTACTAAAAGAAAGTTTTCCCTGCATTGCATAAGATACTTCCTCATCATTTTCTCCTTTGACCCTTTGGCAACACTTTCTGGTTCCTAATATTCCATAGGGTTCATAGACACAGAAGAAAAAACTCATCAAATGTATTTCAATTTTTCTTTCATCTTAGTGCTCATCATTATTCATAAGTAGTACATGCAGGTAAAACTTGATTTCTTTGGGTTTTTTGTATTTCTTATGTTTTATGATGCACAGAGCTGTGTGATAGCAGCTCAACAGAAACATCATAATGATCATTTTAAGTGCTCAGCCTTCCTAGCCTCTTTTCCATTATTTACTCTTAAATACCCTCTTCATTTGATTACCATAGTACTTGCTGGTTTTCTTCTGCCTTGTACTTTCTCAAGCAAATCTCTAACGGTACTTTAACTATCATAGTTTAAGTTATGAGCATAAATTTCAAGTAGTAAATTTTGCTCTCAAAAACTTTACTTAAAGTTTATCAAGCACAACTGTTTGAGTTTTTTTGACTGGTTTCAGTATTCCTTTATTCTCTGAGTGCATTGAGGAAGGTGGTTGATGATAAGAAGAGTTGAAAATGGGTGGTGAAGATCCTTTTCTATCTTGCAGCAACCCAGAAGGGTCTGCATTTTGTATTTCTAAGGGGATTTATTTGGAATAAGCATTATTTGAGTATGCCTTTGAACGCACTTTATACAAAAAAACCCCTTTTGCCTTTTAAAAATAAAAAGGTGAGTGGAAGAGTTACTTCAACTGGCAGTCCCTAGAAACAGCAAGTTTTAGTTTGTGCTGAAATTTAATTCAAATACCAGAGCAGTCTCCTTGAAGTCTCTATTTATGCACACAGTAAAAAGAAGGCAGATTTCTTTCTGGGGCTTCTACCAGTAGAAGTAAAATGTTGCAAATTGCCATTCAAGGAAGCCATGTTTTTTTTGCACTGAAGGTAAATTGAGCAGATTAAGGTTAATAAACCTGCCAACAATTAAGAACTAATCAGAAATGAAATCAAGGGATTATGAAGTAAGCTGAGCAAAGTCTCTCTCTGGTGAGCCAAAGACTTATTTCTGCTACACATTTCAGATGAGGTTGTAAGCACGGGGCTCTGGTTTAGGAGCCCGCCCCGGGCACAACTGTCCGGCAGCCACTGCTCTGTCCCCTGTCCTTGCTATGCACTGACCGGCCACACTGGACATCCACCTCATCCTCACACTCCAAACAGCAGCACCCCCCTAAGGAGCCTGCCTGGGGTTGAGAAAAGAAAATATGAGCCCCTAACAAAAATGAATGAAAGCGAGGGCAATGATCTCATAACTTCAGTAGCTGCCTTGGGAATATAAGAGCAATCATAGCTTGCTTCTTTGTCAGAACTCAGACCATGCTGCTCTTTTTGCCAGAAACCTTTTTCTCCTTTCCTCACTCATATTTATATCCTAGAAGCCAGTTCCCTAGAAAAATAAAAGCTATTTTTAAGTTTCCATGTATAATACCAAGTTAAGCTTTAGCTTTTCCTGTTTGGATCAGTGACCTGTCTTACATTTGCCACAGTGTAATCATTTAGCTGAGCAGGGTACCCATTGCTGCTTATAACAGTAGAATTTAAATTATAAAGCATTGGAACGCTCTTCAAAAGGATCCCTGAAGATGGCTTTTCATTAGTGCAGATACCCTGTGACTCCTGAGTAACTCTAGCACTTAATATGGAGATACATTGAACTGTATTAGAATTAAATAGCCATTCAATCAGGATTATACACAGGAAGTAAAATCTGGTATTTCATAATATTTCAGGAACTCTGAACTGCTCTGCTGACTCTATAGTACATATATATTCATATATATATATATGTGTGCAATTCAATTTAGAAAGCTAGAAATGCTGAGTGGTTGCTGTCAGATAATTTATCATTCTAGACAAATTCCTAGAAGTAAATTTTTATCTTATGGCACATATTCTCAGCTGATGTAAATAGATCTTTTGGTTCCACAGAGTATTGATTCAGGTAATGTAAAACCTAGAAGAAGCAGAAACATTCAGCTGTCCATCTCTCTCAAATACTTTACAGTATTTGCTGGATTTTCAAAATTAAGAAATGTGCAAAAAGAAGAAACCACATAATCAGACTGTCTAGCTGGATAATTTTCCCTCTACTTATACTTTTTAAAATAAATTGTTTTACATAATTTCTATTGTCTCTTGCTTTACACACAGATTCATTGTAGTAGCTTATTTTTCAAAAATATATTGACTATTTGATCCGTTTCATAAATTATTTTGTACACAAGAGCAGCCAAATAATTTTTCTTAGTCACCCTGCTCTAATTAGCACATTAGGAAGTGATGTTGTCAGGATTGTGAACACTGTAACATAGGAAAAATGGCTGCTGACATAATGTCTAAATGCATATATTGCAAATGCTCTTGTGTCTCTGTCCTCTAATTAAATATAGTCCTCGGGTCAGAATATGATTAGTTGTCAAGTGACAATTTAAGAGCCTAGAAGTACATGTTTGTGCTGAAACTAGATCAGGAGTTCTTTAGTGTTATTTGTAGTGCATGAGCAGTGCTTTTAATGGGTTTTTGACAAGGCTTTTGCTGCAGCTCAGCAACAGCATTGCTGGAGATAATGTCAGAAATTTCATAGACTTAGTGTGTTATAAATTCGTTTTTAGCATATTGCAACAGAAAATCTTGCATGAATGTGTGCATTGACAAAGTATCCACAGAGAAAACAAGTAAGGATTGTAAAAGGATAAATAAAATTACTAGGAACAACTGGAGGTATGTAGTTTTGCCTTGCTTGTGTAACACAGAGTTTGATGAAAAGAGAAAAACAGGCCAAAAGTTTTTTTATTTGTATTGTTTGTTTTTTCAAACATGACAAAGTTGTGCCTTATCTTCTCTAAAAAATGTCATACATCTTGTTTTATGATTTATTTTGGTTTGGTTTTTCCTTTCAAAATTGCTTCCATTAGAAAGAATGACTCTTTTTAAGGACTCTTTTTAAGGAAAAGAAAAGCACACCTATGTAGTTTAGAGACTTTTTCACTTAGAGCTTGTGTTGTTTTTCATCCAGGTTTAATCAGGATGAAATTTAGGTTATACGCCATAAGTGTGTGACACAAAAGGAGAAACTCCAATCCCCCTGAACAGATTTCTGTTCATTGTGTAGTATTCAGGCATTGACAGGACATGAGCAGTTTCACACAGGAAAATTTGTTGCTGGTTTGTGGGTTGTTTTTGGTCTTTATATGGATTGCTTTACATTATGTACATAGTACTTTTTCTTGTGGAGTGAATATAAATGTCTCACAAGGTGTATGAATTATATGTCTCTTTTACATGGTTTCCTGAGGTGCTTTATGACTGTTACAGAGTTAATCAATGACCAGATAAAGAACAGGTTTTCCTCTGACCTGCAAGATTATCTGCTTTGCTGATTTGTTTTCTGCACAGCAGGAGAGATTGTCTTTGCAACCTTTTAAAAATCTCACTCCACGGATTTTGAAATCCTAAGGGTTTTTTCAATTGCTGGCAATAAAAATAGAACTTGACATTAGAGACACTTTAGTGTAACTTCATCCTGAAAGTAAAACAGTAGGGGTACCCAAATACAGAGGAATATATTCCAACTTATAGATTACAAAAATTATTAGGTAAATTTTGGATTTGCATAGACATAGTATAAAAAGGCAGCAGGTCAATTGTGCTGTTTTAATTGTATATAGACAAGGATTCTCAGACCAAGTTTATTTACATGATCAGGCAAGAGGCAAAATCATTTGAAACCTACCTAAAATAATAGGAAAGAGTGTATGAAATCTAAATTTTGTGAACAAGTTTGTCAGGAGTCAGTGTGCATGACAGTGTCTCCAAGACCTCACATCTCTGCCATGCTCCTCTCCTCTGGGATGTGAAAATTTTCTATCATGGTAGTAGAGTTCTGCTTGCTAAGGTTTTAGTAAATTTAAAATGAAACCCTGAAATCTAGAAGAATTTTTTATATTTTTCCCTTAGTGCTCTAAGTGCAAGAGAAAAAAAAAAAAAAGTCCAGAATTCACCAGCTTTATACTTGGACTGGCTACTCATGACAGGCTCTTGTGACATTTCTGATACACATTTTAAGCTAGACATAAAAATATTTTTACACCACAGTTGATTTAAATTACGCATTTTTAAAACTCAAAATCCCTGCTCTGTGAGGGAGAAAACCCACTATGTTTGTATCCAGTGATTACTACTTAGATATGTTCATTTATCCATTTCAAATATGGTTAGAGGTTTCCCTTTTAAAAATTGAGCTGATCTCTCCATTATCCATGAAATCTTTCAGACTGAGTGAACTTAATGTGTTTCCATATGCCAAGAGCAGTTTAGCAGATTCAGGACTACAATAACAGCTGAATAACTTTCTCACTTTACTGTGGACAAGATGATACATGTTAGTTTTCCCCAAGGATATCTTCTGATCTTTGGCCTCACTCCTTATCTAAAAGGTGTTTACAGCAGAGAAAGGGCACTCGGGCTTTGGGCAGAGGTTGTACCAGAAATGATGTTAATGCCTGACTCTGGTTGTGTTGTCACCACCCCAGGGTAAGCCAGGGAGAGCAGGAGGGAGTCTTCTTCAAATTAGAGTTGAGAAGTATGGTGAGAAGGGTATTTAAGGAGCCAGCGTTGTTACGGCAGCTGGGTATCTGTCCTATATTTGCAGAAAACCCAATTGAGGTTCTAGAATTATTATTATTATCTGCAGCTGTAGAAATTAACTGTGCCAGAGAAACTATTGTGTTCACAGATCCTGAAAGTCACAGATAAATTTTTATTCATTTCATGTTATAGTGATTGCATCTTTAATTTATTAATCTGTTTATATATATATATATATATATATATTTATGTATGCAAGTAGAGTTAAAATAATATCTGAAAGATTAAAGAGAGAAGAAGAGCAGAGAGATGAGATGATGTATTATTTACTTATAGGCCAAATTTGTAGAATAAGAATTCAATCCTTAGTACTTCATAGTAGCATATTATTCAACAGAGCTTCTAGACAGCAAGGGCTAATCTAAAAGCTGTGAGGCAGAAACAAGCAGCAATATTTCACAGTTACAGCCCACTACATCCTTGGTTTATGTGCCTTTCTATACCTCTGTGTACCTACTTGCTGGGTATGAGTGGGATTCTGAATGTTGCTGAGGAATAATAGTTCAACAGTTTATCTGGTAAATAGCCATCCATCAAGATTTCATACAGTCCTAATTAAAACTACTGATCACATTTTATATGTGGAGTATATTTATATGTGGAATAAGTGTAACCAGATTTTATAAACTGAATTGGGTTTATAGATCAAAGAAAAGATTTTTCCCTGTCAAAGGAGCAGCATTTGAGTAGTTGCACAATTATTTTGGTATTTTATCATAATAGATATGTAGGACGGGCTCATCAACTGATACGTGATGCTCTGTCTTCACAGCAGGCAACAGAAGCAGGGCCATTTTAAAATCAGGGAGTATCTGGCCCAGAATACATTTTTTCTTTTCTTGCAGCTTACAAAGTTCTTAGTCCATCATTCAGCATGGAGAAAAGAAAAATGGAATATAGTATTACTTTGACCTTTATATCACTTTGGTAACATAATTTCCTGAGCACTCATTTCAGGAGTTCAGCAACCTGTTTGATAGCAGAGAAGGGGCCAGACACTCAAACCACAGCCTGTTCAGTGACTCCAGCATGCGTAACATCTTTTAGTGTCCTGCACTGCTACTTCTAGAATTGACACCTGTGAGTTTTCATTACCCTCACTGCCACAACAGCATTAATCCCTTCTCATGGACCTAGTAAGACTCAAAAATGGCAAAGCTCAAAGCCTAGTATTGATTTCCACTGGGTCCTGAGCCAAAAGACAGGAAAGCTGTCCTGTAGTTTTGCAGCAGAGAAAGAAGTGCCTGCTTGCACACTCAGTTCAGACAGACTTTCTTCTAAGGTGTATATATCTTAAATTTCTTCCCTTCAGAGCATCTCTGTGTTGTAATTTTGTTGGTGCTGTCCACCACATCGGGGGGTTTGGTGTGTTTGTCCAAAGGTCACTGGGATTTGCTCTCAAAATGTTTCCCACTAACAAAGTTTAGTGTGCTGGCTGTACTGGAACGGCCAAGTTAGGAGTTCTGATGAGCTGTGTTTGCTGCTATACAAACACTTGTGCTGGAGTGGCCAGATAAGAAAGACTTAGGACTTTGGGATAACTGGGGATATTAAATGTATGGTTACAGGACACATCTCTCATTTACTACTGAATTTGGAAAGGATCCACCTTAGTTTAACTGATTTGGTGATTCAAAAGTCAGAAGAATTAGAGATTAGATGGAACTAAGCAGTAATTTGGGGGTATTACTATCCTGAAGTGGGAAATTAGGTGACCTAAAAGATTAGCAAATATGGGAAACTTTTATATAGGCATCAGTGTAGGGTGGTTCCCATCATCCATTCCCCACCTTGTGCATGCTGAATCTGCACAGCCTACCACAACTTTTTCAGGGGTTCTTACCCCTTTTACACCAGTGAAGTTAAAAAATACTCAAATTTTAGTAAAAAACCACTTCTGTATGCTTTTTATGTAAAGATAAGACACAGAATTTTTTAGATGCATTACAACCTGAAGATGAAAAATTCTAGATAGGCTTAACTAAAGATCATGAATATTTCAAAATAGAGATGCTTGTGAAATTACTAGTTTCATTACCTCCTTCATGCGAGGCTGGTATAAACTTCCATACCTCTGCTGAAGTCAGTCAGTGCCCTAAATTTTCTACCTAATAATGCTCAGGATATGCCTTGCAGCACCTGAATGGAAAAAGTGGTAAGTGACTCACACTCAGAGTTTATTTCTTTATCTCAATCCTAAACTTAAAGGCTTATTTCCCCTTGGAGTTTACTGGGGAAGTATTTAATCACAGGACAACAGGGAGAACAAAAGCCAGTTAAGATGTCTGACATCTATTTCATAAAATATTTAGACAAAATACATTAAGGAACAGATGACTTTGAAATGAATGAGAGCAGTGCACTAATGCAGCTGACAGCCTTTAGCACCGTGTGTTCACTGAGGGTGTTCTCAAAAGAAACTGCAGTGCAGTGGAGTTCAGTTGCATGCAGAGTACCACAGATGTTTCTGCAGATAAAGAAACAGGGTTGAATTTTAATGTTAGGGCAATTACTTTCTGGCAAATATAATATCCAGTATTGCATGCTGTATACACTGAGCTGAAACTTTCAAGTAAATAAGCAGAAAAGTACTGAGCATCTTTTATAAAGAGGAACTGTTGTTTAGGTTTGGGGTTTTTTTAAAGTATATTTAGTGGTCTGTATGTCATCATGTATAGTGTTTCAACAAATTAATGCATCTCAATATTTTTTTTAATTCCCAGAGCTACTAACTGATCTTGACGTTTCTGGTAAGATTAGCTAAAGGAAAAGAAAAGACAGGAAAAAAATAGCTAATACTGCAGCATATGTTAACCAGAATTTGAATATTTAAAAACAAAAACAAAAGCCATTGTCAGGTTCTAAACGTACTCTAGAAATGGCAGATTAATTATATGAATTTATACTTAGCTCTCTGTTCATCTCAGCTTAGGTTCCACATTGTTTTCTTGTTAGGATCTTAAGCAGAGACTTATTTTACATTTTGACTCTGTATTTAATCACTTGTGGTTTAAGTTTCTTTTGAATCCACAACAAAAAGGATTGAAATAATCCGAGTTGCCTAATATTGCTAATGATGAAAACTGCAAAACAAGATAGAAACAGACAATGTTAAAAAGAATGGAAATACCATGGATATGAGGAATACCAGCATGGATATAGAGAATGCCAGTATATATGTTTACCAAGGTGAAAAGATAAAACTACAAAACATTTAATAAAGTAAACTAGTCTGAGCCAAAACACCAGCTTTTTAGAGATTCAGACAGACTGAAATGGAAATAAAAACAATGGCACAACCCAGAGAAAGGTGTCAGATTATGGTCAAGCACAACATGTATTTTAAAATTTAAAAAGTCTAATACATAATAAAACATGAAACAAAGCCTTCCTGTCCTTTTTTGAGGGGAAACAACTTAACCTATATATCAGTTTTTACTCTCAATAGTGCTCTATGATTAGCAAGCAGAATTTAGTTCTGTTTCAGGTGCATGACTAAAGTCTTGTCCACTGTAACCTTTTATATTTTAATTTGTGATGCAGACATGAAACACATTTTTCTGGTTTACTACATTTCATCATGTGGAGGGTTTTTTTAGTTTGTTTTGCCATTTTTGTTTAAATTTGAGTGCTTGCATTTTACTTCAGGAAATTTTCATTGAGGTGGGGATTTTAGTGGTTTAAGTACTCAGAGGAATTCAGTATTTCTAGCTCAAGTCAGATTGCATTTATTTTTTTCTAAACATAGATTTTGATTTGATTAATCCTTTTTAATTCTGATACTTTGTTACTCTAAATGAACAGCAAATCTTAATTCAGTAAAGGAATTTCTGATACTCAAAAATAGTATATATACAATAATATTTTTAAGTTGTGTCTGAGCTGTTCAACAGAGAAAGTGAAAAATCCTAGTAATATATTTTAAGTCCAAATAGCTCATCCTGAACAATTTTCAAACTTTAGATAATACTTATTTATCATTCCAACTACCATGGAGAATTCAAAGGTTTTTATTCAGCTCTGGTTTTGGTAGCATTATATCATTGTGTTTCCTTGGGATAGAAAGGAAGTTTTAATGAAAATAAATAAGTATATTCTTTATTGACTTAAGATGTACATGTATTATATGAAGATTTTTCACAAGCCCTTCATGAACAAAACCCCTGGGTTTTTTCACGAACCTGAATGTTGTTCTGGACTTGAGTAAGGCATTTGACTCTTCCTCCCACAAGATCCTCATAGACAAGGTCTTGGTGTATGAACTGGATGCACAGAAAGTGAGGTGGATTGAAAACAGGCTGAAGGGCCAAACCCAGAGGGTGATGATCTGTGGCACAAACTCTGGTTGGAGCGAGGAACTAGTGGTGTATCCCAGGGGTCAATACTGGGTCCAGTCCTGTGTAACATCATCATTAATTACCTCGATGAAGGGTATTGTGCACCCTCAGCAGGTTTACTGCTGCCCCAAAACTGGGAGGAGTGTCTGATATGCCAAAGGGTTGTGCTGTCATCCAGAGGGACCTCAACAGTATAAAGAAATGGGCTGCTGGCAACCTCAGGAAGATCAGCCAAAGGAAGTGCCAAGTCCTGCCCCTGGGGAGGAACAACCCCACGCACCAGCATGTGCTGGGGGCTGACTGACTGGAAAATGACTTTGAGGAAAGGCCCTGGGAGTCTTGGTGGACACCAGTGAACCATGTGCCCTTGCCACAAAGAAGGCTAATGGTATGCTGGGTGGCACTGGGAAAAGTATTACCAAGCCAAGAGCGGAGATCCTTCCCCTCTGCTCAGCACTGGTGAGACACATCTGCTGTGCTGGGAGCAGTGCTGGGCTTCCCTGTATGAGAGAGACATGGACATACTGGAGTGAGTTCAGGGAAAGGCCACAAAAACTGAGAGACTGGAGCCTCTGAGATAGGAAGAAAAGCTGAGAGGAGCTGGGACTGTTCAACATGGAGCAGAGGAGGCTCAGAGGGGAACTTCTCAATGTGTACAAATATGTGAAAGTATGGTGCAGAGTGGAGAGACCCAGATTCTCTTCAGTGGTGCCCTGGACCACTGAGGCAATGAGCACACACTGAAACACAGCAGGTTCCTTCTGAACATCAGAAAACCCTGCATTTCTGTGGGGCTGATAGAGCACTGGCACAGGACACCCAGAAAGCTCATGGGCACTCCATCCTTGGTGATATTCAAAATTCACCTCAGAATGGTTCTGGGAAATGGTCCTGGGTGACCTTGTTTGAGCAGGGAAATTGGACTAGACGTCCTCCAGAGTTCCAGCTGTTCTCTGATTATGTGATTCTGTGAAGATTTTGTTCCGAAGTATTTTTATACTTGAAGAGAAAAGAATATTCAGGAAATACAGTATGGTGACTTGAGTGAAAAGCACACTGGTCACCCTACATCAGAAATTTTCATGTAAAAGTAACAGGAATATCGTAAACCATACTGGCATGAGCTAGGATTGTCTCTTGGTTTTTCTTCAATTTACCTCTCTTCTTTCCTCTTCCGCAGCCTGCTAATGGAGCAGGATACAGCCTCTCTTTTTCTAGGGAGGGAAAGAGTTTGCTGAAACCAAAACATTCCTCCTCTTCAACCTTTCTCCTGTCCAAATATGGGGAAGAGAGGGCCCAGGTATTTCAGAGCTGAGTGCGTCTATCTAGATGTGTGCATCTTCCTATTAGTGCTCAATCTGCCTTGTTCCATTGTGGAAAGAGAGTAGCTGCTCATGCAAAGGTTGTGCTATGAGAGCTGCTGATTAATTTTCCCTTTGCACAGGTGAGGATTCTGTCAGATACTTTTCCAGGCAGTATTTGATGCCTGAACAGTTTTCAAATTTCAAGACCTTAGCAACACATTTGGTTTAAATTATAGGAATAATGCCATTTGACAGGATGCAAACCTGTCTGAAGAGGGAGTCACACTCTTACATAGCTTTAATTCATAGATAAGGTGGTTTAGGGCAACAGTGACCTAAGAAATGGTCTTTGGCAAACAATTCAGAAATGCTGAGCACCCACAACACTTACAGTCCCCATCAGACAGGGGCTTTCAGCTCCTTTGCAGTTCTGTGGAAACCTAAGAGCTAATTTGAATCTCTTATTTTCAAATGTTTTCCATAATACACATTAAAAGGCTTGCTTGCTTTTAATGTTTATTGCATATTGCTGTGGTTTTTTTCTTGCCTTATGCCTGAAGTTTAAAAAAAACCCAAACTTTTAAAGCTTGATCCCTCCCCAAAGTTCCTTCCCATTCCCTCCCTCCCTTCTTTGCCCCACCATGCCCTCTCACAATCTTTTTTTTGTTTTTCCTTTCAGCTCTAATTGACATTTATGAATTTGATGGTCAAGTGACAAGGTTTTTGAAAAAGATTAGCTACTCAGCTATCAGGAGGATCATGTTTCTGCACAAGTCACTGCTCCAGCATCCTCCCGTCATTTTAATGAGGCACATTCTTTTGAGCTGGCAAGTCGCAATTCCACCACCCAGAGCCTCACTCTGAGGTATTTTTATAATGTCACACTTTTTTGTTATAATCCTTGCTAGTTGGCACCATTTGGCACACGCTTCCCTGCAGGCTATTTCTAATCCCATTACTGTGGAAGTGACTCAGTTTGTAGCTTTTTTAGCACATTTGAGGGAACATCTGAGAGACACTTTGGTCTCCATCAGAAATGGCTGTGTTTATCTAGAGTTTCCAGCTGTGTTTAGCTGAAATCCAGGGAGAAAATGCTATTTTAAAGGTAAAGGGTAGATAAAGCAAATTTAAATGTTCACCTTGATAATTAAGAATGCAATGATGGATGGAAAGCTGCCAGGAGAGTTTCGTAGTTTCCAAATAGAAGCATAGATCAGAATAAATCAATTGTTTGGCTTTTTAAATTCCCACTTACTCTTCATGAAAAAAAAAAAATGGGCTGCAATTTACATCTAACATCCCCTGCTGCTACTAATTGAAAGTTTTGGTTTCTTCTTTAGAAATACATAAAGTGTGTTTGTTACCAGAGAATTGTTATTAAACTTTATTCTCTTTATTCTCCAAGCTAATTCATAATGAACTATCTCAATGAGAACTTTGGAGTGATAAAGGGCTTCAAACTGTAAGGAAATATTTCATTTCTAATTTGAAAGAATATATGAACAGCTATACTGGCTCCAGCTGAAGGTGCAGTTATTCTGGCCTTCTGTTTTGCATGTGGCCATTAACAGATGATTAAGGAAAGAGTATAAAAACAGAGTATCTCCTGTGCTATACCCTTGTGACTTCGGAAGCTGGAGCTTTTTCTGAAGCAGAGACTTGTATTTGATGTGGAGGTATCCATATTTGTTTTATACAATTCACAAACCTTTCTGTGAATCCCTTTACCTGCTTTTGAACACATTAAGTTTCTGACATACACTTCCACGTGGTAAAAGGTTCCACAGCTTAATTATCTACCCTGTGGCAAAAGTCCTGTTCTTGCTCTTTTCCAAACAACCCTGTGATAACTTAAGTTGATGCCTCTAGTTGTTGTATTCTGAGGAAGATAAAATCTTTCATATTTACTCACCATATACATTTTATCAATTTCTTTGAAATTATGCCATTACAATCAGACATCTCTTGCTCTTTTCCCAAAATACATCTCTTTACCAAAAAGGTTGAAAGATTTAAACTTTATTTATATGTCCTTTTTTTGAATTGGGCTACCAGAGCAATTTGGTTTCAAAAGTCATATGTTAGAGAGATTTATCCATTGGCACAAAATTTTTGTTTGTTCTTTGTTTGTTTTCTATTCCTTTCCTGATATTAACTCTCCTTCAGACTGCAGCTGATCATTGGTTGATAAGTATGGGCAAATATCCACAATATCTTAAAAAACTCTTTTTTTGAGAGGTGGAACCTTCGTGTTTTTCCAGTATAATTCTATTGCACTTTTATTTACCTAGTTTATTACCTAGACATCCAGTATTATGAGAACATTTTGTGGCTTTTGAGAGTCCCATTTTAGCTTCAACTCACCAGTAACAAGTACCAGTTTGCTCATCTCTGTATCCACTCTTTTTTCCAGTTTATTTATGAACTCGCTGAACATTAAGGTGCCTTTAAGATCTCTGGAGGGCTCTTCCAGTGGTAAACTTATCCTCACAGTAAATACTGGCTATTTTGTTTCTTGTTCTTAAACCTCTATTAATTCATGACCTGGCCATACCTCTTATCTCTTTTGTAGTTCATTTTCTAGAGGAATTTTGAGTGAGAGACTTTGTCAAAAGTGACGTGGACATCCATGCACTCTATATGGCCCTCATCACACTCATCTATCCACAGTTACTTTCCCCAAAGAATTCTAGTAGATTTTAAAAGATTTATGTCCTCCCATAAGAGCTGGTGGTTACTGTGTCCTTAATATATTAAATTTATCTTTTCATCCAGTAAGTCTAAGGTTTAACAATGCTTTTTATTGATCTCCCTGGTATGAAGTAAGGACATGAACTTCCACAGGCTTTGTTGAAGCCCTCCTCAAGGTCTGTTGTCACTTCTCCATTTTTCTTGTCTCTGGCACAGGGTCTAAGAAGAGGGGCTGTGCAAGAAGGGCACAGAAGTGCAGGTGACAAAGGAAGAGATAGATGGGGCTTCTCTGAGACCCCTGACAGAAGGGTAGCCTCAGTTCCCAGGGTACCCAAGGGGCAGCAGGCAGGTTTTGTGCTTATGGGGCTCTCAGGTAGGGAGTGACCCCCTGACTGTGAAGGCTGGAGGGCTCTGGCCATAGAAGGAATATTCAGGTCATGAGATGCAGAGGCACCAGGACCTGCATCCAGCCAAGCTCCTGAGCCCCAGAGCAGTATTGGGAGAATTGATGAAGCATCACAGTGGGAGACTCCCTGAGGCAGGGGATGGAGCCCCTACCTGCCAAGGTGACCTGCTGCCCAGGAAGGATTGCTGCTTGCTGGGAGCTCAGAGCCTGGACATGGTGGAGAGAAGGCTGAGGTTCATCCAGACCTCAGATGTTTCCCCCACCGGCCAGGTAAGACCCAAGGCATATGAACAGTGATCACATGGCTTTGGGGGAGAGGGTGTAGGGCAAGGGAGCCAGGGGTTGTTCCTCCATACTGCCCTGGAGGGAGAAGGCTTGAGGAGGAGTGGATGGGCCTTCCAGGTCAACACCTAATGGGCAGCTGAACTTTACAGCAGGGATTTGGCTTTAGCAACCACAGGACCCTCTCTGAGGCTCAAGGACTGGGAGCCACCAGTAGGAGTTCATGCCTCACCAAGCTGACAGCTCTCCACACTGAGGCTGCTGACTTAGGGGATGAGGGCAGAGAGGTGGATGTTGTGTGTCTTGACATTACTAAGGCTTTGACACAGATCCCCAGAGGTGCTTTCAACACTCAACCATTCTCTGCGAGTCTGTGGTTTTAAAAGTGGTGAAATGCATCACACAGTAGTTTTAAAATCATATTTTAAAGTTCTCTTAGAGGTAGTCAATGAGCAACATAGAATCCATGCAAATAGTTTGGGTTTTTTTCCGTTTTATCTAAAATGGCTTCTATTGACATTTTTGTTTTTCTATATTAAGAAAGTTGAAATAGTGAAAATAGATCTGTTTTTCTGTGGTGATGGGCACAAAAAGGTCATGTAATTTTTTTTCTGTCACCTCTCAATCTTACAGACCCTTGCCTGCTTAATGTTCCTAATGTATAAAAATAGGCTTTTATAAGCATTTTTTATGAGCTTAACAAATTATTTCTCAAAGCCATTTTGGTTGGCCTTTGATTTGAAATATAGCCTGCCATATACTATGTATTCTTCGTTTTCCTTACGTTTGATTTCCGTACTCGAAATTCATAATCATGTCTTCCTACTTCTAGTAGGCACCTACTTCTACTAATCACTGCTTGATTATTCTAGGCTTTTCTTTGGGTTGACTTTTAGACTTTGATTTTTTGTGGTGGGTTTTTGTATACTGATTTTGGTGGTTATTTCCTAGGGCACCCTGAACCTATAATGTGATGTTTTTGGATAGACTCCATGCTCTTAACAAGGGAGTAAAATAATTAGCTCTTTTCAATTTACTTTTAACAAGATTCTCTTGTTAAGTCTTCTCTTCAAATTTTTTTGAATTTTAATACACTACCATTTTTTGCTTGCTCACTTTAAAGATAGCAGTAGCTGGGGTATTTCAGAGCATTGCTTCAATAACTACACCTTGAACCACAGGCACCGTGCCTTGCTCAGAACTACAGGAAGATTTGCTTTTCCCTTTGGGCTTTCTTTAACCAGTTCTCTTAGAGGCAATCACCTTGGATAAAATTTAAAGCTCTATATCTCCCCCTCTTGTGAGAATTATCAGTTTCCAGGGGGCTATTTTCTCAATGCTGCTACGAGCTTGAGGCACGGCCGTACACATGGTCCCACATGTGTTAGCAGAAGCAGGGTCAGGGACTGCTATCTTGCATGTCCAAACAGCAACCATCTTGCTTAACAGCTCAGATGCTGCCTTCCTGCAAAACTAATGCAAATTGTAAAGCCTGATAAAAGATATCTTTTCACCTTAAATTTATGGAGAATGTTCTTATTTTTAATGAGCTCTGGTTTACACCAGATTGTGGATCATCCCTTTAATTCTGCCATCACTTTATTTGAGCAGAGACAAGTGCTGCTTTGAAGTGTCATTGTGCTGTGGAAAATCTGACATTCAGAGCTGAGTGCAAGATGTAGCACTAAGAAAGTGGAAGATGTAGGCTCCCAGACAAGGACGTTTCTCTGAATTTTAATACACACCTGTATTTATTCTTCCAGCCCCTCTGATTCAAACATCACAATGTCTGTTTTGCATCAGAGAAATTAAGTCTTCTTTCATTTACAAGTTTCACAGGAAAAGTCAAAAGTAGGTCAGAAGATAACTTAATGTTGTACTGGTTTTTTTCCACCAGTAAAAAGGAGTGAAAGAACCACCTTTTATGATCAATATCGTGCCATTCCCTTTTGTGTTAAAAGCTGTCTGTTGCACTCTGTGTCAGCTCTGCACAGCATGTTCCGTTACTTTTAAAGCCAAAACTTTAATTACTGGATGGAGAACCTGAGAGGTTACCAAGGCATGCATTATTTGGGACTTGCCTAGGGGTGGAAGACAAATAAATGAAAGTTGTTGTTTTAAAGAGAGAATAAGAATAAACAGATATTTAGATCATACTTGGGCAACAATACACTAGTTCTCTGTTTTATACTAATAAATGATGCAGAGACATGAAATAAAGGGATGAAAAGTGACCTTCTGTTTGCACTGACTATTAAATGACTTTAAATGAATGATGAAAAAAGAACATTGTTACTGCAATGGAAAAGTTCCTGCTGCATAAGAAAATGTATTTGTACATTAATGCATACTAAAGGGGACATTGTTTAAAAACAATTAAGTTTAATTGTTGAAACTCGAGTGTCTGGCAAAATGAGGATTATAGTGTTAGTATGATTAATAGAGCCTTTTAATTAAACCCAAGGAATTGCACACCTTTGCAAAAGTTTTCAAGTGGAAAGAAAAAGTACAGGTTTTCAGTAGCATTTTCCTGGTGTGGTCGTTTGCAACATTTTGGTGTGAGTCAGGATGAAAGGGCCAGACTTTGCAAACTGGTGTTGTTCATCAGTGCATACCTTTGTCTCACAAGGACCTCAATAAAAACTCTCCAAGTTTCAGTTTAAGCTCAAGCATTCTTAATGAGAATTATTACAGAGAAGAAATTGCACAGCAGGAGCTGTGAGATTGTCCCTTCCCTTAGATTAGAACAGAGATTAGAATAGAATCATAAACTCCTTCAGGTAGGCAAAGATCTCTTAGATTGTCAAGTCCAACCATTAACCCAGATGTTCCAAGTTCACCACTGAACCATGTCCCTAAGTGCCACATCTGCATCCATGTTAAATATCTCCAGGGATGGTGACTCTGCTTTCCTGGGCAGCCTGTTCCAATGCCTTACAACCTTCTCCATGTAGAAATTTTTTATAATATCCATTCCAAACCTCCTCTGGTGAAATTTGAGGCCATTTCCTCTCATGTGATCACTTATTGCCTGGGAAAAGAGACAGATCCCCACCCCTCGCTCTTGTCAAGGAGTTGTAGAGAGTGATAAGGTCCCCCCTGAGCCTCTTTTTTTCCAGGCTGAGCCTCCCCAGCTCCCTCAGCTGCTCCTCATCAGACTTGTGCTCCAGACCCTTCCCCAGCTCTGTTCCCTTCTCTGGACATGCTCCAGCTCCTCAAGGTCCTTCCTGTAGTCAGGGACCCAGAACTGGACACAGGATTTGAGCTGTGGCCTCACCAGTGCCCAGCACAGGGGGACGATCCCTGCCCTGGTCCTGCTGCCACACTATTGCTGACACAGGCAAGGTGCCATTGGCCTTCCTGGCCGCCTGGGCACAGCTGGCTCATGTTCAGCTGCTGTTGACCAGCATCCCCAGGGCCTTTTCCTCTGGGCAGCTTCCCAGACACTCTGCCTCAATCCTGTATCACTGCAGGGGGTTGTTGCGACCCAGGTGCAGGACCTGGCACTAGGTCCTGCTGAACCTCTGACCATTGGCCTCAGCCCATGGATCCAGCCTGTCCAGATCCCTCTACAGGGCCTTCCTGCCCTCCAGCAGATCAACACTCTCACCCAAATTGGTGTCCACTGCAAAGTGACTGGGTGGGCACTTGATCCCATCGTTCAGATCATTGCTAAAGCTGTTAAACGAAATATCCCCAAAAGCCCTGGGGAACATTACAACTGACTGATTACAGCTGGGTGTAATTCCATTCACCATCACTTGCTACGCCCGATATCCACTCGGTGTTTACCCAGGGAAGCATACACTTATCCAAACCATGAGCAGCCAGTTTCTCCAGGAGATTATCCAGTTCTGCACTAGCTACAATTGTGGCATTTCTCTCAATTGTTCTCTTGATAACTATATCTTGATTTTATAAATATGTTGTAATACAGCTATCACTTTAACTTAGAAAGACAGTAGCTATGATAATTTACAGCTGCAGGATCACTCCATGCTCAGTTGTCTTGCAGTGCTTTTAAGACAAAATAAAAGCCATTGTCATCCCACACTGTGTGTCAGTAAACAGAGAACACAGTATTCGTTCTCATTTATTCTGAGGATTTTTGTAGACAGCAGGGAAAAGTTTACAGACCTGGTCTTTCACGGGTATTAATTATTCCACGTAGGTCATTAGCATTTATGAATCTAAACTTGATATCTAATGGCACATATCATCAGTACTTAGGAGTCTAAATTCTACATTTAATGACATCAAGATCCAAATTTCAGGGACTTAATTCCAGGTCCTAATTCATAAACTTGGCAGTTGTCACTATGATTTGTGGCACTTGGTGATGCCAATTATGGAGACCTAAAGCTCCCTTCTCCCTCTGGAAATCCATGCGTGACTACCCCAGCCCATCTCCCTTGTGTTGTGTGAGTAACAACTGGAACTGCCTTCACAGGACTCCTTTATTGACTCAGGGACCATTAGATTAATTCCTCTTTCTATTTTCTTAAATCCTTTTCTGTGTTTGTGTAAATTATTTTGGGGAATATTAAATTATTGACAGAAGGAGTAATGTGCATTAATATAGTTTACCTAATGACTGGAGTTAACTGCCATTAGGTAAAAACCCATTTACTTAATGGTGCTTTGTTTTTATTTTTATTTTAGTATTGTTGTCTAGAAAATAGCTTTTTAAAATTATTTTCCTGAAGAACTTAACACGTGAAGAGACTGAAGTGCATAAGCATTCTGGGGGGAAACTTATTGGTAATTAATACACTTTATAGCTTAGAATTTTCCTTTCCAGGATACTTAGCCTAATGACTATAGAGATAAGGCAAAAAACATTGGAATGTTCCACTGTCTTCTGCTTTATGTTTTAGACTGTTAACCTGTGTATAGTGATCTGTAGGCTGAGGTGGTGTTGAGTTCAAGGCAAGTGTAAGTGTGGTAATGTATATTTTTTAGTGTTAGCACTGTCTTTTATCAATCTCATCTGCAGGAAACAGAACAAAAATCGTCTCAAACGAGGAAAATGCCTGGCTCCCAAATGGGAGTTTCTGTACTAGTGGTGGGTCCAAGTCTCTTAACTGTAAAATAAAAATAAATTATGACAAGAAAAAAATTGCCTGCCTTCCATTCAGAATATCATAGTTTCAACTATACTGCTGTCTTTCTGATTGCAAACATGCTCTTCATATTTACAGTAGAAAAAAAGTAAATATTTCCTTTTCTATTTAAAATAGAAAATATTTTAATGGGAAATCTTTTATTAATCACACATTTATAGTTATATTTGATGCATTTGACTAGCTTAGAGCATTTTGACAATGGCAGACATGCTACGCTATTGTACCTTGTTCATTCTCAGGTAGAGCTTTTGAAACAAATGTTTAACAGAAAAGTTGTTTGCATTCCCTAAGTAGGAAATGCTGTCAATATTGCACAGGCTTCAGTTCAGGGGTCTGTTTGTGTTGTGAACAGCAGTGAAAATAGAAATATTCATGGTACCTCAGTTACCAAAGTTGGTTGGGGCTGGCAATTTGTCTGCCCTAGAGTTATTTTTCATAACATTCTTTTTAGATTTATAAATGTTAAATCCTGTTTGCTTTAAAACTGTATTTTGTGATATTTTCAGAAAGTAAGGTGACTATGCCTGACATTAAAATTTGGGAAATATGACTGACATTTCTACATTATCAGGAAATTATTTCTACAAGACCCTTGAAACAGAGGGTTAGTGGAAAAGATGCAAAATGTATTTCAGCTGTGAATATACTGATGAATGTTGTTTACAGGTTTACAGGCTTATCATAAGTACATGCAGAGATAACGTGGATTTAATATGAATTGTTGAAAGCAGGCATGACCTAGCGCATATTAACGTAAGCAGCAATTCAGGCTTGCTGCTTGTAGGAAAATATTGCGTGAGGTGAGGACTTTACTCTTCCATTTTGGAAACAAGTATGAAAACTTGCCAAACAATGTTGCACCCAACTCAGACACTGATAAAACTCTTCCAAAGATTATAATTCTACTTCATAGATTTTTACCAAATGATATTCACTTCATTTACTTTATCCATTTAAGATTTCTAAACAAGTTTGCTTTCCTTTGCCCTCCAACTTTACTTTCTGTGATTAATGCCTCAGCAAAGGAGATATTAAAAAAATAATGCAACACATTATTAAGGGGTGTGATTCCTCTTTTTCTAAAAGCCTTCTAATATTGAGATTATAGAAAACATTGAGTTAAGAATCCTGACTATGACTTTTATTAAAAACATCCATTCTGAGTGCGGAAATATGTGTGTATATGTAGTTTACCACAAATATAAATAAAGCTATATGCAAAATACAGTTCACATATGTTATTCTCAAGAAAAATAATAGATGCAAAAATGTGTATTTTATACCATATGTAGGAAATTAATTATTAATGTGACCTGAATCTATAATATGTTAGTTTGATATAGCAGCAGATTATATTAGTCTTTTTTGCCTAAAGTCTCATGCTATGAAAATGCAAGAAAGGTTTTCAAGATGTTTGTAGGCTAACTTTAAATGGGGAAGCCCGAGGCTGTCATTACCACATGTTTTGTCGCTGCAGCAGAAGGGGATTTTGTAACCCATGTTTTCGGGAATCAGTAAGGAATATTTTTGCCACTGACTTAAAGAGGTATGAGGAAATATTCTGAAATGTTACTTTGTGTACATTACAACCGAGTCTGCACTACTCTGTTCATTGTCAGAGGAGAGCATGGAAATGTGAACAGTTATTTTGGAAACATGAACTGGGGCTCTGACATCTGAAGTAAAAATTATGGTCCAACAAACCTGCTCAGATGTTGAGAATAAATGTTTAGAGCTGTTTAATCTTACTGAGAAGCTTTCTTTTAGGTTTCTTTTAAGTTCTTGTCAGTTAATAAGTTAAATGTCCTGTGGCAGGCGTACGACTGACCCGGTCTCTGTTTCTGCAAAACCAAGTCAGAAAATACAGAGATTCATACCTAAATACCCATCAGATTTGTAAACCCTGAACATTTCTGGAATATGTCATACAAAAATAGTTTCTTATGAGATGCTTATAAAATATTTATTTTAAATAATTTTTAGGTGTTTTGCTTTAAAACTATGTTTAAATGTTTTTAAAGTAAAGCCACTGTTATGTACTCCTTAACTTCTATATCAGTAGCTTAATTGTTAGGCTGCTCTACTAGGCAGTGGAACATCAAGGTTTGGGTTTTTTTTCAGTTAAAACTCTTGTCTCAGTCTGAAAATGTGCTCTGTCCAGAATGATAAGTTTTTCAAGATGGATGTTCTCCAAAATAAGGTAGAAAAACATTCTCTTGGGACTCACATACCCTGAGGGAGACTGAGTGAAAGGGAAGAGATTCTTTAGCTTATCAGATATTTCATGTTCATCAGGGACTCTTAATTTCAGTTCTAGATCTCAGGTTTTCTTCTGTTTTCACCAATTAAAAATGTATAGAAGTTCAGAAGGTAAGCCTTAGAGGCAAGTCTCTCTTCCTGGTTATTTACCATAACCAGCATGTAAATAATGTCTCTCCCTGTCTTGTGGAGCATTTTTCATTCCCTAGGCTTCAGTGCCCTTGTCTCACAAGGACAGTTGCCTTTGTCTTAGAAAGCCCAAAATGTTCATGTTTGGGGACAAAAGGAGGGAGATCCTTGCTAAGGTCCATGCCCAGGTCTACCACAGGGCTCAGACTTTGGGGAAGGGTGGGATTGCCAGACCCAGTGTTACTCATTGCAGTTCTGCTGGGAGATCATTGATTCTTCTTCCTGAGGTGTCACCTCCTCACAGGGTGCACAGAATCACAGAATGGCCTGGTTTGGAAGGGACCTTAAAGATCATCTCGTTCCAATCCATGGCAGGGACACCTCCCACTGGACCAGGTTGCTCAGAGCCTCATCCAACCTGGCCTTGAACATTTCCAGGGATGGGGCATCCACAGCTCCTCTGGCCAACCTGTTCCAGTGCCTCACTAGTTTCACAGTAAATAATTTTTTCCTAATTTTTTCTATGATGGAGTTCATGAAGCCAACACAATGAAGAACAGAACTAAGTATGTCCAGCTGTTTTTCCAGACTGTCTGACAGGGAAATGTAAGCTTTCTGAGTTTCCCTGGTAAATCTGTGTCTCTTACGTGGATACTGAATGCTTAACCCTGGGGTTTGTCTTTACATTGAGTTGCAGGCACTTAAAATTTTGGTTGTTGCAGTGATCTTCGTGGAGCTATGATTACAACTACACACTTCTGAGCCCCAGGGGGAGGTGTTCTGGCAGCTAGGTTACTCTACCCCATCTACTATACAGTTTTATGCTTTAGAGCCTGTATTTTCATTTCTCTGTGACCACATCTTGACTTTGTACGGAAATTATGTGTCTTAAATTTTTGATGCAGTAGATGGAATCATTTCTCTTTGATGAGTATTTAAAGAATACAGCTGTCCTAGATACGTCTAAAGTAGGAGACTGGTTCAGAGGAAATACAATGCAGCCACTGCCAATTTGAGAGATCCTAATGTCAAGCAAGAAGGAGTTAATGTGGACTTAAATATATCTGAAAGCAAACACACTTAATGATAATGACAAGTACTTATGCAAATGAACTGCTAATACTCATCCAGCCAGAGGTGATTAAGTCTTTGAGGCCAACTGGAGATTTCACCCAGCAGGGACTATGTGGTAAAAGACAAAGGTTTAAATAACTTCAGGGGTTATAGTTCTAGTGCTGCACTTAAGCCACATTTCTCTGAATTATCCTTCCTTTAATGCCTCTTCCCTTCCCCCAAGAAGGAGGTCACAACTTCAGCTACCTTGTAAATCTTTAACCTATACATTTTAAGGCCTGTAAGAGCACTGTAACCTATCCCAGAGTGATATGCTGGTATTAAATAGACTGGAATAATGAACGGACCTAAGGGATTATCTAGTCTGATACTTAATTATGTAGACTAGGATCGAGGGAGAGGAATGGAGGAATTACATCTGTCTCTATCTCCTATAGCCTATGTCCACAGAAGACAGTTATCGATACAGTTCTATTAAAAATTGAGGCATGAGTGAAATTTAGGTCTGTATAATATGGTGAAAAGAGGTCTTCAAGCAAAATGAACTGCCCTATCTGAAACAGAGAAAAAGAAAATTATTAGCTACTGAAATATTGTTGTAGTAGTTCTTTTTTTATTCTAAATACTTCACTTAGTGTATCATTTTTATGTGATGTTATTGGAAACCCTTTGTCCTGTATTTCATTGGTGAAAAGAGCTGTCCTTCTCTGAAGAGTAAGGTACAAAAGCATTTGTAAAGACATAAAAAGCATGTTGTGCAATTAGAGATTGGTCTAAGAAACGAGGTTGAATATTTTTGCAGATATTTAAGACAGAATTGTTTTGTAACAAGTACACATCCTCTTCAGGCCTATTTGTGTATATAGACACATATATTTTAGAACAAATTATCCAAGTTCTGCTTGTCATTGAAGGCTATTTTACTAAATATATTTTCCAGTCAGGCAGAAATTGGGTGCTTGATATGTGCAGCTACTTAAACTTGTTACTCAGAGTTACTGTTATCTGCTTTGTGCTATTGTGACCAGTATTTTGGAAAAAAATTGTTGTAGGGGTTTATGACTCAACAGCTTTGGGGAAAAACAGTAGTTAACAGGTGTTCCCAATCACTCCTCAATCTGGTCTTCGTAGCTGGGAGAAGAGGATCCAGCTGTCTGAGGTTTTCTGATTAAAAATTCTGTCTTAATAATCTCCCAGTCTTTTGCTTGTGCCCACACATGTTTTATACTCTTCAGTGGGCTTGGGGAAATGAATGGATTAGTAGTATCATGCGTCTGAGGCTGTAAGTTAATTAAAGGCTGCATGTATAAAATGGAACAATGAATTATTTAGTGGATAACAAACATGATCTAAAATTCCATTTACTCACATTTCAGGTCAATTTTTAGTTTAAGAATTCATATACCAAAACCTAACATTTTTTTGCATATTGCTAAAGTAAATGTTTGCCATTAACAAGCTTGCTAAAGTTTCAACTGGAAGTCTGTTGAGGGCTTTGTGACTTTACATTTGGGATGTTTGCTTTCCTTCCCATTCCCCGTCCCCAGAGAAATTTCAGGCAGTGGTGAGAAGAGAATTTTTTGTCTGAAGATCAGCACTAAACATAAAGCATGTTATAGATATGGTACCAAATTGCTTACCTTGCCTCCTTTGGAGAATCTTTTCTCCGATATAGCTGTGACTTTACAAAGAACCATCTGAAACTTTAGAAATCAAAGCTTTGATCCAAATCAAGACCTGAGTTTCACAGCACAAAATACATATACACTCACACATCCTTGTTCTTGTTCTCGTTCATCTAATTAAGGCAACCTGGTGGGGTATTTTCTGGGCAGAACTCGTCGGGACAAATATTTCTGTTGATTTCACTGGGACTTTTGCAATGCCATGGTGTTTTGGTTTGAGCCTGGCCAGAGGCCAGGAACTCCCCAGGCTCGCAAACTTCCCCCTGCATTCTCACAGCCGGACAGAGGAGAGGGAAGGAAAATAAAAATTTAAAGTGTCCACGAGGTTAATGATTAAAAACTTGAGAGTAAAA
>WBMZ01005098.1:0-37469 GCA_013400975.1 Atrichornis clamosus
AGCGGCGCAGGCGCGTGGGGCGACCGTTGGGGCGCGGGCCGCGCCCCCTTTTCCCGCCTCCGGCCGCTCCATGAGGGCTTGGCGCGTGCTACGGCGGGCGGCCGCCTCCTCCTCCTCCTCCTCGTCCTCTTCGTCCTCTTTTCCTGCCGACGGGAAGCCTCGGAGGCGGGCATGGGAGACCTCACTGTCACCGCTGGAGCGGGTGAGGCGGCTGCTGCCGCCCGAGGAAGCGGCGGCGGTGGCACGGTGCGCGGCGGCGGTAGCAGCGCCGCCTCAAGCTCCCCCTGAGGAGGAGAAGGAGGAGGAGATGGTGGTGGCCGCCCCGCGACAGGCGCTGGTTGAGGCGGCGGGTCCGCGTCCCAGCCCTTTCCGTGCCGGGGAGCTGGCACTGGCGGAGATGCGGAGGAAGCACAACACGACGCTGAAGCTGCTGTGCCGGCTGGCGGCGAAGGCGGTGCTGACCAGCCCCAGCGGCGTCCTGCCCCACCGCGACATCATCGGGCAGCTGCCCGGACAGGTGCTGTGCACGTCGGGCGGGGCGCGGCTGCTGCTGAGGCGGCCCTCGCTGGAGGAGTACGTGCTGCTCATGCCGCGGGGACCCACCATTGCCTACCCCAAGGTACTGGCTGGTGAATGGGAGGTCGTTGGCAGAACCTCAGCATTAATTTTTCGCTAATTGTAACGTGCCGTGTTTTTCTCACTCGCAGGATATAAGTGCGATGTTAACGATGATGGATATCCACCCAGGAGACACCGTGTTGGAAACTGGCAGTGGATCTGGCGCTATGAGCTTGTTTCTGTCAAGAGCAGGTGAGAATCTGGTTTTAGAAAACACAGAATTTATTTATTTCATTATTACACCTTGCTTTTCTTTTGGCCATATACTTATGGTTCTCATAGTACTTTACTATTCAGTTCATAAAAGCTTTGCTGTAGTTCACATATTCATATATAGTTTGTTAATTTGAGAGAAAGTTACATTAGGGCCAGCACAGGGACTTCAAACCGTTTTGACTATGCTTAGAGGGCCGTATTGCAAATGGTTACTGAAGCCCCACAGAAAGCTGAGTTTCAGCCATCGTTGTTGGCTTTGGCTTAACTGTACTTGTCTCTCTCTCCAATGTCTTGCTTTTTTCAGTTTCTTTTTTCCTCATCTTGATGCACCACGTGAGTAATCTGATTAGTGGGTACCAGAAAAAATGTTTATGTGGATGCACACTGCTGTTTTTTCATGTTACAGCCAGCCTGGTTCAATCAAGGTCTCCATGCTCTGAAAGGTAAAGAGCCTTGGCACTCAGCCATGTGAGTGAGGGTGAAACCTCACCCTTAAAATTCATCTTGTGTGTAGGCATCCTGTTAGTGGACCACATTTCAGAATAATCTGATTTATGGGTTCCTGATAGAACAACTTCTTTAAGGAAAGGAAACAAAACCATCACCACTGTTTGCAATATTAAAGGACTTGGGAGGGTAAAGACAAGAACTTCATCACTGATCGTCTTGAACTGATAGAGCAGAAAAGCATAACTTGCATATCCTGAAGACTTATGTTCAAAGTTGGTGTTTGAGGCTATCCCACAGTCACAGTAACTGTACCTGAGCTTCTGTGAAACTAGCGTTTTTTTTTTTTTTTACTATATCCCAGTGTTCATTAAAAAGCATTATAGGCTATGCTGTCTCTGTAAAATGTTTACAGTTTGGCTTTTGTGGGTTTACTCTATATCCTCCAGCAATTCAAAATAGAACATTTCTGGTCCTACATAGAGCCAGCCAAGTGTCTGTGGGAGGTGATGTGAAGGAGACAGGCTCAACAAAGAAGCTGCTGTTTTTGTTCAAGACCACTACATACCCTTAGAACTAGCTGTTACTCTCCTGTGGAGCTGTGCTGGATACCTGCTGTCCCTTGGCATATGCTCCAGGGTATCAATACAAGGCTTTTTAGAAGCGTGAGTTTTTCTGAGAAAGTTTAGTATTCAACAAGTACATTACCAGAGCCATTGATCCAACCCTGCTCTGGGATGCCAGATCAAACTGCTGAAGAACTAGGAATGGTACGAGATAGAGTGCCGAGATCTATCAGCAGCTTAAAATTGGTGAGGGCATGTAAGCAGCAGCAAGGGAAATCTGGAGGGTCCCCTTCTAAGATGAATAGAGCAGTTTGTTCTTCTTAGTCCTTTGTTTTAGCTGTAACCTCCGCCTGGCATGCTCATCTGGTTGAAGCTACTCGTGTCAATGATTGGCTATTAAACACTGTCCCAAGATCACTCAGCTGCAACTGGTCTTGATATGTGTTGGGCCCAAGTTTCAAGATCGGTAGTCCCTCTTCCTCTTTCTGCCTCCTACTGCTATTGCTTGATTTCTTCGAATCATCTTTCTGAAATTGATGCCTAGGTTTTATGGGTTTCTTAGTTCCATTGGGATTTTGAAGCTAGCATGGGATTATCCTCAAAGCAGCCATTGCTGCTGTGGGAGCTAGAAACTGACAAAACAGTATAAACATCAGCACTTCTCTTTCCGTTCAGAAAGAGGAAAAGTAAGAGTCGTTAGCTTTTCCCATCTTGCCCTACAGGCAGACCCAAAGAGATAGAATATCTGCTATTGGCCAAACCAAAAGTTAGCTTTTGCTAAATACAGCAAGTGATTTTTCAGCCTTGTGTATTCAGTCTGCAGTGGCCATTTCATACAAGCACACCTGAGTTTGCTGATTATACCTCTCCTTTGTCAGTCTTGTCCAGCTTTTTTTTCTAATCACTTTAATTTAGCTGTAAATGTGCCAAGTCAGCAAAATCATTGGCATTACCAGGCTGTTAATGCTAACCATGGGAAGAATACAGTTGTGTGCCAGATCAGCTCTATTTTGAGTGGGAAAAAGGTATGAAATTGCATTGGTATTTTCAAACTTACTGAATTAAAATCAGCACCAAATACAGACAGTTTTAGTCACAACTGAACACACTTTGGTGCTGACACAGAAATAAATAGATTTGATTTGCTTATTTCCTAATGGTGGCTACTTTTGCCACCATTAAATACAGTGATCCCCAACAAGAAAAACAGCTGCTACACAGGAAAATGCTGGAATTTAAATCTAGTGGACACCTTACCAACGTCCATGGAATTATTTAATTTCAAAAATTCACATTGATTTAATTAATCTCTTCATTACTCATTTTATGTTTTCTTTTCCATTCTTTCTTTAATCATTCCAAGAAAGTACTGACATGCAACAGGGCAGGGTTAAGGCAGTGGTATTTGCCATGACTTTAAGATCTTTGACAACTGGAAAATATGTTGTATACAAACTTCACATACTGTAGCTTCACAATAATGAAGTTTTACCTAGCTATTTTAACTTGTTCTTATTTAAGAAATTGGTTCCAAAATGTAGAAATTATTTTGAATGAGGAGTAAGACTGACTTGCAGTATGAAGAATTTTATTTTTCTGATGTTTCTAAACTGATAATCTGAAGTAATAAAGAGTTGGTGCTGCGATTCTGCAGCTGCTTAAGGTGATCAAAGGCAGCATGCTGATATCCTCCCTTTCTTACACATTGGTTCTGGCCTTTGTCTGATCCAGGGTGAGCTGGATAAAGAAGCAACTGTCAGGAAATCCATCCTTTCTTTTATTCAGTTATCTGAAAGGATTCAGAATGGGATCACATAGGTGAGGGAAGGAGCCTGGTGACTTCAAACTGAAATGGCTTAGAAAGGCACAGAACCTGACCCGTTGAGCTGCTACTACCTGAAAGCTGCCTGTGCCCATTCCAAAATAGCAAGGAGAGAGAGAAGTGAGTGGTGGGACAGGCTTGAGAAATTGGAGTAACACAAATATGGAATAATACAGCAGTGCACACCCTGCTGTCTGCCAGGACAGCCTGCTAATGCTTCCTTTATGAGGAATGTTGTCTATTGGACTCATACGGTAAATTTCAGAACAGTAAATTTAGACATCACTAATAATTTATTACTGTTCCAAACCATAACAGGAAAACTACACAAATCTCTGTACACTGGAGTACACTGGAAAAATTGTCGGTGGGGCTGAGATCAGTGAGCAGGTCAGGGGGTTTTCTTAGCCTGCAAGTCGTGATCACTGTTGCAGTGTTCTCATCTGGTACCTCTGGTTGCTCTAGCAGAAGGATCAGGGCCACAGATGCTCCACTTTTCTTTTACTGCAGGAGTGACTTCAGGAGGACATCTTGGGAACAGTCTGTACTACTATAACTACACTTTATTTCATTTGTGCACTGATGAATTTCCATCTGTAAAAGAACTAACATGGCACTTTTTCTGCATATGTTTGTTTTATATGTAAAGAAAAAATAGATTGTCATTGATTGTTTCATATGTGGTGATTTCCTAAAGTGGAGATGTAAAGGTGTACTTCAGTTACAGACTATGCTTTTTGGGGTTTTTTTGGTTTTGGTTTTTTTGGGTTTTTGGTTTGGTTTTTTTTTTTGTCTTTTTTGCAGGGGTGAAAAGTGGTGAGTCAAGTGTCTTTTGTTTGTTTTCAGTTGGGCCCAAAGGACGTGTTATAAGTTATGAAATCAGAGATGATCATCATAATTTAGCTAAGAAGAATTACAGGCACTGGCGTACTGCATGGGAAATAGGACATATGGACAAGTGGCCAGATAATGTGGATTTCGTTCTTAAAGACATTTCAACAGCTGCTGCAGATATGAAATCTGTAACACTTGATGCAGTGAGTGAATTAAAAAAATTTTGATACGTATCTTTTCTACATAAATTAAAACCTCTAGTGCTCACACTCACAGCAGGATTCCAATATCTAGTTTAACATGAGAAAAAACAGTCAGGTCTTTGTCAGTGAAAGAAACATTGTAATTTCTATGTCAGATTTACAAGGATTTTCAAGGTTTCCGTTACAGGTTCCCAAATGAAAGAGTGATAAAGCCGTACTATAGAAATATTACAATTAATTACTGCTGCCTTGTAAGCAAAGACCAACTTACTTTCTTGTATTTTTGAGAAACTGATATTTTTATAAGTAAGAGATCTCTATTTCAAGCATTAAATTTCAGAAGAATACACAACCTTATTAAAAATCATTAAATTTACATTATTAAGAATGTAAGTATGTAACTACTTTGCTATCAGTGATATGGAATGCACAATGTAACTAAGCCCTAACCTAAAGAATGCTATTGCTTGCTCTCCTGTCTTGCTTCTTTGTATCCAGACTTCCTAAAGGAAGATGGGCTGGGGAAAATAGCTAGATGTTGACCACTCTTCCCTGTAAAGCAGACAAACTCTTTACAACTACTTACTAAATGCTTTAAACAAATGGCAATTTTTTAAATGGTTTGAGCAAGGAATTATAATACATACCATAAAAATACTATTTCAAAAAACCTTTTAAGTAACAGTCTGTAGGATCAGTTACAGAATATCCCATTGGTTTAGAGTTTTAATAGCTTTGTAGCTGAAGATGGTTAAATTGCCAAATCCAGAAGTTTTTTAATCTTGAGACAAACAGCGTTAAACGATGAGATCACAATGTGCTTTTTTTATGCACTTGAACATTCTTTTTTTTCACATTTAAGAAATAGGTATTCAATTGTGTTAGTAAATGTAGTCTTCTGAAAGTTTTTATTACTGCTAAGATTATGGAATTTCATTACTAGCAGGTTTAACTTCCTACAGTCCTACTTAGTTGGTAGGTCAAATGCTGCTTGCTGTTCTAATAGAAATTCACTTGGAAGTAGAGAGGACTTTGTTTTGTGTAAGTGTGGACCTCAGGTTTGGAGAGACAGTAATAAAACTGGTTGATGATTACATACTGCTGTTGTATGCATCTATTTTCCATAAACTTCTTTTTCCAACACTGATAGATGTACATATGTTTTCCCAGTAAACGTTAATATATCTTTCTCTTGCAGGTAGTTTTGGATATGCTTAACCCTCAGTCTGCTCTGCCAGTTGTACACGCAAGCCTGAAACAGGGTGGTGTGTGTGCTGTGTATTTAGCAAAGTAAGTATTTACTTCTGGCACTTACACCTTTATTCAGGCATTTCCTTGCACTTTTACAAACCAAATATATTCTGAAATAACATCCAGCATTAATGAAATGTTTAATGAAGTTGGGGTTTTTTTCCCCATTTAACTTTTTTTTAGGGAGTTGCACTCAGTATAAATTACACTTGGCCAAATCCTTTGACTTCTGCTTTGGGAATGTTCTCATTCTGTTCAGTGAAGTTTGTGCTTTATTACATCCTTAAAGTAACTGTGCTGTTCTCCAATTCAGTAGTCAGGTTGCTCCTTTACACTAAAACTGAAGGACTCGTGTAACCTCAAAGGTAAAGAATGTGACAAAGTCAGTACAATTGAGACTGTGTGATTTGAGTTTTCAAAATACTACTTTATCTTTTGCATTTCTTCAAAAGCATCACACAGGTTATTGACCTTTTAGACAGAATACGGACCTGCAAGCTTCCTTTTTTGTGTGAAAGGATCATTGAGGTAACTCACAGAAACTGGTTAGTACTGCCGGCTAAAATCAAGAATTGCAAATCAAGCCAAATGGTGGAAACTCAAGAAAATACTGAAGAACCACCTCAAAATAAATACGAAGAAATCCATATTCAGGATCAAGCAGTTCTTAAAGAAAGCAAATACAATGGTAAGAGATATCCTATTACTGCACTTTCATACTCCAGTGTAGGAAGAGGCAGTATTTTTTTCTTAGGTCAGCTGAGAATGCGTAAGGTTTTGGACAGCCTAGACCTTGTCAGGTTTGAAAAACCACTGTATTAATTGTTATTTAAGTTTAAATATCTTATTAAAAATCTAAATAGAAAATAAATCACAATCTGCAGTAAAGAATGACTGCTCTTCTACTGTTTTTGAATTTTTGGTTTTTAATAAAATTCAGTTCTTTATACTCATCCTGTGGCTTCTTTAGAGGACCCTGATGGACTTAAGGATTCCATAGGAGAAATGGTGTTAGTGTGCTCTGTTTTAAAATTACACTGTTCTGGCAAATCCAAAAATGATGCCTCATATATATATATATATACATCTATATATATAGAGAGAGAGAGGTATAGATAAATATATAGATATATCTATATGACAGATAGATGTAAATATATATACAGTATAGATCTGCAAAATCCATGCCAGAGTAAAGAGTTCGGAATATACTTATAGGTGACAACAAACCACTTAACAAGGAAAAAAAAGAAAATAGGGAAAAATATTCTATGCACATTGTCAAGTCTAGTCTGCATGTATGTCTTAAACTTGTGTGAACAAAGTAAAAAAGAAATATACTTCTCACAGAATCACTTTGTGATGATGCTGAAGCAAACCACTCAGTGCCTTACATTGCTCGACCATCCTACTGGCAGGAAGCTCATTCAGGTGAGACACTTAGAAAATATTTATCTTAAATGTTTAGTGGTATTTCCAAAAAACCCTACTTGGTTTCTTTTTTTACTGGCATTTGGTATGTTCCTATATCATGAAATCTTAAAACTTATAATAGTAAAATAATCATTATATATTGAAATACTAAAGTAGTAACTTTTGTTTTTTAATTAGCATTCCTCACCAAGCTGAGAAAGTTTCGACCACTGCTTTCTTGATGCTGCTGCGCCCTTAGCTGCTAATTTGAATATTGTATCGGAATAAAATAAAACATTACAAAGCAGATGCTACATTTTGCAAGCTGTGTAACTTTAAGTAATGACTGCTTCAATTTCTACCTCCATATCAAGTTTGAAACACCAACTATTACCCCACTATTTAAAGGGAGAAGTTTTAACTGAATCATCACATCTGGTGTTGTGATGCAGCACAGATTGTTCTGCAAATCCCAGTATCTGTTTCCGTCTTATCAGGCGTTTTTCATTCTCCATTGCTCGTAAACCAATCCATGGATTTATCCTGGTTCAGGATGCTACATGGTTGCCTTTTGCTGGACCGGCTCTGACAGTCTACCAGAAATAAGGAGAAAAAAAATGTAGTAAGAAAATAAGGGATCAAAGTCTGCCCTTTGAAATGAGTACTTTGCTGGCTTCCAACTGGTGACTATATGTTTCTTTAAGAACAATGTTCTTAAAGCATAACTTCAAGAGATACTGAAATTCACTGAATGTGTTCACTTGATAAAACTGTGCTTATTTATAAGTTGTTGACATGCACAGCTTTGGTTCACTTCCAGCACTCATGCTGCAAGTTGCCTGGTTATTTGTGAACTTTGCTTTATATAAAGTATTCTCAAATGGCTGGAGTAAGCACAATTTTTTCTGACCCGTCAGATATGAGAAGCAAGATCTCTCAAGTAAAAGCAGACTTAATTTTAAGTCTTTTAGGGTCTCACATGAGCAGGTGGTGATGTTTAACACATCAATTTATTACGTGATGTAGTGTAAAGATCTGACTTGTTCTGTGTCTCAGGAATGATTCAAATGCCAACTTTTTCAAAGTTGAGGGATCCCTTGAGAATCACAGTTGTGCTAAAACTGTCAAAAGCAGTAATAATCCTACTATAATAGTGAAAATTTGGATATTACTGAGAAAATAAGCAAATAAAAATTACAGAACTATAAATAACTAACCCGGTATTAAAAAGTATATTAGGAACTCTGCACTGGTTCAGTGCGTGAGAGAATCTTTGCAGAGCTGAGGCATTATAAAGATGTCCCAGGAAGTTTACATTCCAAGTATGTTCCACTTTTAATAATAATGAGTTTGCCCCATAACTGCTGTATGTAATGAAGGCCTCTAAGGCAAAGGCTGAGGATGCTATTTCAAGTAGATTAATATGCAGAGATTGAGTTACATAAACAATTTTCACAATAGACTCATTATTTTCTACTCATATCCCAGTATTAAAATGAAGTCTTGTATAAATTGTCAACAAATGAGATAGGAAAATGGGAATTGTAATATAACCTTTGTCCAGACTGATACAACTGAGCAGCCTGCTATTTCTAAAAACATGTTCTCAGCAAGAGCACTAACTCACTTGACACACACTAGTATTTGTATTGTTTCTTCCAGCCAATCATAAGTGTTTAAAACAGGACTCTCAATTTCACTTGTAATGCAGGAATAGTAATAAATGCCTAAATAGGCTGGAATGCAATCCCAAATCTACTGTAGTAGGTGAAGGTTATTTGAAGAGACTCAATATAAAGCAGGTGGTACTTCCAGGAAGTCAAGAGATGAGATATGAAAATGAAAAGGAATTAATGACAGTAACTGAATGTGTAATAGGGAAGGACAGAGCAGTCCCTGCAGCAGTCTGAAGGGCAAATAGGGCCTCAGTTACCTAAACTAATTGAAAATTATTTGCAGCATTAAACCATACCTTGAGCATTATAAGAAGAAGAGTCAATGAGAATTTTTTCAGTTGCAAAGGTGTCCTTTGAGTTCTGGGATGAATGTAATTCCATCATCTCCAAAGTGTCAGTAGATGAGGAGGAAGATGATAATCCGAGTCGTACAAATCTTCCTTTCTTACCGCAGAGAAGGCAGTCTGTAGGAGTAGCACTGGGTCCTCGGGGCAGCTGTACTGCATCATTGTAATTTCTCATAGCTCCACTATGGTTCACAGAACGTTCTCGCTGCCATATGTAATGTGTTGGAGCAATAGCCATCACCTATTGGAACAGCCGTGGGATCAGAAAATGTAAAAATAGGAAGAACACACAGCTGAAAACAAGAGATCCAATTGGTGTATGGCAGAGAATTAATATGATGTAGCTGAAATAGGTATCATCTATTATCTGTCTCATTCTGTCCCACTAGAAAGTTTGCTACCTTAGGCAGGAGTAAGTAATCTAGATACCAATCAGACGTGGAAACACCAGTTGACAGCCATGTATGTTGATGTGAATCATCACCAATAGCAGCTCGTGCTTTGTATGTTGGACAGAAGATGGTGTCTTAGGCAAACTACTAAACACCAACTAACAACGTTCACAACGTCACTGAACTAAGGACGGTGGGAAGCTGGGAGGGTACGCAAGGACAAGCATTCTGCACTCGCCTTGTTCCTTGTACTTTTCCCATAAGCAGCTAAACTCATCCCCAGAGATGGGGCTCTAGAGTACATGAGATTTTCTTTTCCACCATGTGTAAGTAAACATTATGTACTTAAAGCATAATGAGGGCTTTTCCCGATATACATTTTACCTGAAAAGTGCAGAATATATTTTTTCCTTCCTAATATGGTTGAAAATTTTAGAATTTTAAAGTATGTCTTTCCAAGATTTTCACAAATGCAGTGAAAAGTCAGTAGAAATGGCATCATTATTTTTGAAGTGATTAAAATTTCACCTGAGGTACTGGGATTTTTATTTGAAGGTTTTACTTGTGTACAAACTTATAAATCGTAAAGCAAACAAACACAAAATTATTTCTAAAGTGGATTAAGTGAAACAAATTAAGGTAGATTTTAAATTTAAAATATTTGCATAAACCAGATTCTAGTCAATAGAAATGTCACTTTTAACAGTAGTACAATATAAAATATTCTAGTTTACCTTAAAAACATAGTTTCAAACAACGTATTTCAAACGCAGAAAGAAAAAAAATCATGGAGGATAAACTGACCATTACATTTTAGCTGCATCTTTTCTTTCCCCTGGATTGTCTATGCACTTTAGGGAAGAAATTGTATAGAGCTATATTGCTAGCTGGTGTTGATATAATTTCAGTGTTTACAATATTAAACCTCCCTCCTTACCTCTTCACAGCACCGTCTGCTTACAATAGCCCTGTAGTCAATTCTACTCCACAGTTGATCTCTTAACTTTAAGAAATCAGGGAAGAGCTTTCTCCAGGCTTTTCCCAAAGCCCATGGGAAAATGTCATACTTTGCTTCTTCATTGTCTTCTTCAACTGTGTTTGCCAAATAGCTTTAAATATATATATATTTATGTTTGTAAATATTATTCAATCTTAAACCAGTATATTAGAATGATTTCTAACATAAAATATTACATGTATTGAAGTGGTTCTTTTCTATAGTATTGTGAGGAAAAAACGCTAGGAAAATACAGCTTTCTCTCTGGAATACAGTATTTTCTTAATCAGTTCCATATGCATCCTTTGGATAAATAAAAACAAGCTTTTATAAAAATTGCTTTACCCTAGAGTTTCCTACATTAGTAGATAAGCAAGAACTAACATATTCTGATATTTGTCCAAGCTGGCAAGAAACCTTTGAACTAAAATGAATGGTTTCTGCCTAATTGTTTAAATTCTTCAAATAAAACTTAAAACTATTCTATGGAATCTTAAACTTTACATTTTCTACTTTATGGATTTTAACTATTCTTGGAAAATTATGTTGCTCATATTAAATAAGGAGCAAACAACTAAATACAGGTCTACCTTCAGCTATAAATGGAAAACTTAAATGACTTTTTTTAATGTCTCTATTTCTCCCTTTCTTCACTACCTGTTGCTTTTAGTTTTGTATTGTCTTCTCAGACAACAGGAAAATATTTACTTCCTGTGGATCCTCCCGATACTAAACTCCTGTAAATCACACCTGAAAAAATTAAGACTTTCAGTCTCTTCCCTAATTTCCTCACTTGCTCCTGACCCCAATATTCCCTCTAGTCCCAGTCTCACCAGACCCTTTGTCCCTTTCTAATCCTTTCGCTGTTCTGGCCTGGCTTTTCTCCCGTCAGTGGAAGCAGAGGGCTCCCTCTCCATGCTCTGTGGATGTTACCCACAGTACCAGTGACAGTAGAAGGAACAGCCATCTTTGTCCCTGCACTGGTGTGCAAATCAGAGTAATCTGAGAAGCACCATTATGAAAAAAGATGACCTGAGCACCATAACGCTGTGATAGAAAATGCAGAACCCTCTGTAGGTATAGTCAAATACAGAGGAATTATGGAGGCTTGGTAGAGATAGATTACTGATTCTTCAAAGCACAGACATTTTACAACTGTTCAAAAAAGTTCTCAGAAATTCTCTAGCAATGTTTTTATAGTTGATTTAAATCATGTTGACAGAAACTTTAATAAAAAGTTGCCCCTGAGGTGCATATCATGGTGAAATGTTTTGCTGCAAATGACTTAAAGGCAGACAAAGATGAAAAAGGGTCTTATAACAACAACTGTGAGCCACATGTATGCTGCCACGTATTGTCCTGCATATATTTCTTGTAATGCTTAAAAAAGTTCACAGATTCAGTTTGGTAGGCAGAATGCCACTCTGTGCATCACTACACCAATGCAAGCATCTCTTCTCTGCTGCTTAAGCTTGAAGGAAGAATGTTGGATTTGCACTATTTATGTACAGTAGGTAGATTATCATAGAACCACAGAATGGTTTGGGTTAGAAGGGACCTTAAAGTTCCACCTAGTTCCAACCCACCTGCCATGGTTGGAACCCCCTAGATCAGGTTGCTTATGTTTATATACTTCATAGAGAACCCAAACAACTGTACCTCAAAGAAGTCCTGTCACATAATTATCAGTGTCATAAAGAAATAATTATCCTAGTAAAAACAGATGATTTAAAAGTACTTACAGAGCGACAAAGAAATTGATTCTGGTATGCTCGCTGGTTGTGAAGTTAGCTCTCTTGAAATAAACGAAAGTCATTGCCAAGAGATACTGTTTTAAAATGTAAAATGAAGTATCAATGTGTTATTTCAGTATATTATTTCCTTAATTAATATGCATGTTTACCTTGCACCAAGATATTTTCATCATTTTTAACCTTGAGGAAAGCATGAATTAAGTTTCTTGAAACTTCCGTGTGAACCCATTAGAAAAAAATTATGTTCTGTGTTTGCATTAAAGTATCAAGTAATTAAAGGCAGATTTCTCACTCAGTGTATGTTCTATTAACTAAGGAGGACATACACTTACCTTGTCTGCAATTTCACAGCAACAGTCCATCCAAAGGAAGTCTTGGATTAGATCATCATCTGTAACAAGAGAGAGCTGTAGCATTTCAAACACCAAAACTGTTTATGTTAGAAAGTATTTGTAAACAAATAACAGATGGTCTTTCATTAAAGCAGGTAAAAGAAAAGAAGCTAGACCCACCAGTAGAGAACAGAGAAACGGGAGTAGGAAGTCAGGTATGAAAAAAGAAAACAAACTACCAGAAAGGCGAGGTGGAACATCTAGCGACTGCATTTCATCCATTCTCAGTAACAGCAAGCGAAGGTGAAAAATAGCCAATATGCTTTTCTATTTGTGTAACTTCTTGCTCCGTTATGTGGTTCCAGGTCATAGCACACTCTTATTTCAGATTAACTACAGACTGCTGAGGTCTCTGCACCTTGATTACGTGACAGCCTTTATAGGGCAATACTTGCTTATTTTTGGTCAGTGCTTCACTGTCCATGAACATGTACCGCAATTACTGCAACCTCTCTCTCATTCACTTCTGTGTTTAAGGGTCAAATAAAAACCAGGTGTAATTTTCCACTATTGCTTAATGTCTTCGCTAAATTAAATAAATACAAAACTTTACATGAAAGCGACACAAATAAAGAAGAGATGCTCCAGCTCCTTAGATGGTCTTCCCATTACACTTCTCCCCCCAAATGTTTATTCCCACAATAAATAACATTTTTAGGAGACTAGGAGTCCAGCCTTTTTTAAGCCTTGAGTAAAACAAGATGCACATTGTTTTACATGTATTTGTTGCTATATAAGAGAAAATAGGAAGGAAAATTATAAAAGGAAGTAGCAAATCACCTTGGTTTCATTTGTAATTTTAAAAAGATACTTTTCATCAGTTTGGTAGCCCTTCTTGTATTTTTAACTTAAGCATTAAATATTTATATTCCAAAATATAACAACAAAATGTTTTGATAAAGAATTGCCATTAGTTTCAATATAAAAAGTGCTCTCAAAATTACTGAGCTTAAAAAATATTCTGTTCAGTCAATATACTCATATCTGACATTATTAACCTACCAAATAATTTAAAGAAAGCTGTCATTTCCTGACGCTGAATAACTAGACATGGTCCCTTTGGACACTTATATTTCTGACTAGGAACCCCTTTTTCATGATTTTCCTGATGGTCTTTAAAAGCAGGTCGCTTTAGTCTAGTAAGTTTTTTTTGCTGATGTGATCTGGATGCACTCGATTTTACATGAACAGTGACAGTGGGAGGTGTCTGACACAGCAGATTGTGTTTCATTTCGTTAAGCAAAGGTTCCTGTTAAAAAAGAAGAAGAAATTAGCTACAAAAATAGTCAGTTTGAGCACTAGTACATTTCTTCTGTTCACGTGAAACGTTTCAGTAGAGCTCGTATGTCAGGTGATGGAAAATTAATTTTATCAGTACTAATTATCTAAGTCTTATGCCCTAAGCCAACTATGTAGAGTTATTTGATTTAGTTTGATTTTGATGAAGTGCTTTTTTACCTGTTCCCCCCCCAGTAGAAGGAGCCTTCAATCTTTCTTTTTCCAGTCAAGATTTTGAAAAATGGGTAAAGAGCCTTTCCAGAAAAAGTTGCTGTTTGTCAGGTCCTCGTAGCTCCACACACTTATGTAGGTCTACCAAAAAAATCTGTGTTCCTCCTTTCCAGTTTGTGATTGTGTCTTTTTAAAATAACATTAATAGAATTAACGCAGCAGAACTGTGATTAAGCCATGTAACTTTAAAATCAAGTCTTGAGCTCCTAATTTTTATAACATTTGTTTACAGCCAGTGGGAATTAAACTTATATGTCAGGTTGGACATAGCCTGAAGGCACAACGAAGGAAACATACCTGAGATGCTTGTTAACTGCAAAATTCAAGAGGATACCAAATGGAGAGTGAGAAAGGGTATTTTTTAGCGGGATTAAATGTATTTACTTCTTCAGTAGGTCTTTCCACAGGGGGCTGTTTGAGGCTGCCTCACAGCAGCCTACCTGGCTCCCCAGCTCTTAGTTGCCGCATGCACACGAAAGGCCCCTCACGCGTGGCTGTGATTTTGGTTCCCTGCGGGAAAGCCCAAGGCGGCCGTGCCCGTGCCCACCCGTTCCCGCCTCCCTCAGCGGCCTCCCCCTCACGCCGCAGCCGCCACCGCCGCGCACCCGGAGCGGCCTCTCTCGCAGCCAATCGGAGCGCGCGAGAAAGCCGCCGCAGCCAATCGGACGGCGGGCTGCCCTCACCTCCCGCCCCTCCTCTTGCCGCCCAGGGCGCGGCAGCCAATGGGAGCGGGGCGCGGCGGGAGTCGGGGGTGGTGCCTCTGCCTCTCGCCCCGCTCGGCCCTTCAAGGCTGAGTTGAATCGGTGCCCGACAGCTTTGCAAAAGTTTGATTCCTTCCTTCCCTGCTGTCTTTCTTCCTTGGCTTTTTACAAGGGGATGTATTGACAAGGGGTTAAAGGGGAATGGATTCAACCTGACAATAGGTTTAGATTAGATATTAGGAAGAAATTCTTTACTGTGAGGGTGGTGTGGCGTTGGCACAGGTTGCCCAGAGAAGCCGTGGATGCCCCATCCCTGGAAGTGTTCAGGGCCAGGTTGGATGGGGCTCTGAGAAACCTGGTCTAGTGGAAGGTTTCTCTGACTCTGGCCAAGGGTTGAACTAGGTGTTATTTAAGGTCCCCTCCAGCCCATACCCTTCTTTGATTCTATGATTAAAACATCTCCCCAGGATGATATGCATCTCCCCAGGAGACAAACACGGAGGACAAGGCATACATGACTCTAAAGATCATTAAACATAGAGGTGCAGGATACCCTGCTGTTACCTTTCCACACAAGCAATTAATGCACGTAGTAGTGTGCAATTAGTTTAAGGCAGTCTATTGAAATGTAATAACAAGAATGAAAAAATCTCTTTGCTAATAAGATTCAGTGTGAAATCTTGCTGTTGCCTGTTGTTATAAGAGCTAAATGTTTATCCTAGGAAGATGGCAAGAAATACCTCCATTTTCATTGTTTCCCCCTGTACAGGCCAATTAAAGTGTAACTGGCCTCATTTGTTATGGTAATGAGAAGAGAGGTCTCTTTACACCTTTCTCATCTTTTATTAATAATTTGCTAGATTATTTAGGTGCTCTGAGTTAGTGAGCATATTCTCACTCAGAAAAAGATCATGCCAAGTTTCTGATCAGGTAGAGAGATAAACATACCAAATGGTAAATGTACCAAGTAACAACATCTCTGTACTGAATAGGCTGAAATCAGGAAACTTGTCAGCAGGGTGGAGATAATACCAAATACATCAGCAGGGTGAAAGTCTGTTTCTTGGAGGTTCTCTCTTCTTTCACACGTATTCACATTGAGTTACCTTGTATTAAATTGCTCTTTATTTTTGCATATTACTTTCATCTAAGGAAATCAAAGCACTCATTAATTAACTACTGTTCATTTGATAACTGTGAAAAACAAAGGAAGGGCAGGTTACAGAAACTTCCACATACCCATCTAAATCCAGACCAGGAAACAAACTTTTTTTTTTTCCAATTGCAAAACATAAAGCTGCAATGATAATTGTGACTTGCGTGTTCCTTACTCTTTATACCTTTACATCAATAAAAAGTAATTTACAATGTTGATCTTTATCCACACAGTTTCCCCGGGTTTGTATGCTTTTTCCTGTAGACCTCCTCCTTCTAAAATAATTTTTGAGCTGGTGGTTCTGCAACAAAATATTAAAAGATTTTTTTTTTCATCCAAAAATCTGTCACAATCAAGTTACTGCACAGGTATTGTGACTGTCTTCCCCCAGTGTACTGTCCCCAACCTGCCAGGACTCAGGTCTCTGCTCTGACTCAGACCCTAACCTTGGATCAGACCCTTGGGGAAACTGAACTTGTGAGAAAGAGCTGTGAGAATGTCTGGAACTTCACCTTTCTTTCCTTGCAGGACTCTGCAGCCTGAGGTAGGATTGTTGAGATGGGGATGACTCAAGGATTCAACTGGGAAACGTTATGGAAAAACATCAACGTGGAAAGGTTGATGCCTGAACACATTGACAATAAGGAAACAGAACTTTACCTGACTCTAAGTCCTCTGCATAATATAGTGGACTTAACTGGTTCTCAACTTAGCTTATTATTAACTACAATTTTCAGAAGGTTGTTGAACCATTCATCCAAGAATATCGAGAATGTTGCTTTTGGACTTCCAAGTCGCTCGCTGGACATCAGGGAGCGCTGTTTCACCACCAGCAGTTTGAACCGAGACAATGCAGCATTTGTCCAACATAATACAAGGGGGTTCACGTTGTACCTCATTCCTAAGCCTTCCTGTAGGTGGACATTAAATCAGCTTAGCCACTCTTCATCTTTATATGTAGTCACAGTTTGAAAATACATTTTTAACACACTATTTTATAAATAATTTTTATTTTTATATAAATATGTGGTTATGTTTTAGAATTTTATATAAGATTTATATATATAAAATTATTAAGACCTGGGCTTGAAAGAGATTCTTACAAAATCTTATTTCTGGGGGAAAAAAAAAATCCATATATTCACTGGAACTCCATTATATGAGATATAGAGTTCTATAACTATCCAGAAGTTGGTCCAAAAAGGCAGCTGCAGAGCAGTTTACTTCCTCTAAATGAAAAAAAGACTTAAAATTTTTCAGTGAATTGTTGTTTACAGGTATATTAAGAAGCATCACTGAAGAAAAACATAGGGATAATATTTTAATAAATTGTATTTTGGGTATATATACTTTTTTTTCAGATTTTAATATTTTTGAGATGCCTTTGGTCTCTGATATTCTTTCCAGTGAATTTTTTTTTTGTCTAAGAAAGATAAAATACCAGAGAAAAAACTCGTGGTATTTCTTTTCAAACAAAGTCATGAAGAACTACCATTGATTCTTTTAAATACAGATCATTATCCACAACAAAATATGTATTTTTCAATTACAGACTTTTCCTACTTCCTGCAGAGTGTGAAATAGGAAAAAAAAAGTGTCCCTTCCCTGTAAAGATGACTGCTGACCCTCCTGGGGGAACGTGGCCTCTCGATCAAATAAATTCTAAATGAAATGCACACAGATTGAGAGCTCCATTCCTAAAGGCCATAACAAAACTGAAACATGCATCTAAAAAGCATGTGGCTAATTCCTTCAGAATAAAGGGTGTAGCAAGTCACACAGGTAAATTAAAGTAAGTCAAAGAGGAACAGATGCACCACTTCAGCCCACATCTATCACTCGAAACCTCTTTTTTATGTGGGAAGAGAGAGTAAGGATTTAGATGAGTTGTGTGAAACAAATTGTTATGGCATCATGGTGCCTATGCTTGGACTAAGCATAAAAGACTGAACATGGCTTACCAGTTTGCCACTGGGGATAGTAAGCAAGGATACTGGAAAGGTGCAGTACAGTGGTACAGTTCAGTCCTTGCTTTTGACAAATGTTACAGTATGATTAAAATTAAAAATGGTTCAGTGCCACTTAAGTGTATGTCGCTGACAGCTGAATGGGCAGAAAAATTGTTTCCAGCTTTGTTTACTTGAAAAGAGCTTCTGAGTATACAGCAGCGTTTTCTAATATTTAAGTCCCAGAACAGCTGTAGTTATTCTCAGGTACTGACAAATTCAGGAACCAGAAGGAAAAAATCATTTTGAAATTATGTAGTAAACAAGCAGCATACTGACTAGACTAATAGAGCAAATGGTAACAGAAAGTGAAGGCTGCCAGCAAACACAGTGCATGTTTAAACATGCTGCATACTTCAAAACAGCCAAGTCCTCTGCAGCAGCAAATCTCCCTAAAGTGCCCAGGACATAAGTCTGAACTTGCTATTCATTCCTACTGTAAATAGACTCATATATCCTGTATGAACTCAACTAATTCAAAGCAGACAGGGGAAGCCTTTAAGATTTATTTTTAAGGATTGGCACTTGTGGGCTGGTTGTAAATGAAACGAAGTAGTCTTACCTGAAGAGTTCCAAGTTCTTTGTCAAAATAAATAGATGAGATAGACTACATTAGGTCTTCACCATCACGTCATAAAAGAGCAAGCAGTGAATAACTCTCAACATCACTAACTCAAAACCAGCAGTGCATATTTCACATTGAAGGGAAAGAAGACAATCTGCACAGTTTTCCTTTAAGTGTTTTTCAAACCTTCTGATGTCATCCACCATATTCTAACTTTTTAAAGCCACTGGAGATTGCATTTTGGATTTGCAAGTATTTAATAACCGTGGTTATTTGTTACTCAGTTGTGCCCATGCCATTTCTTCATGCTGAATTGTGCAAAGAGCCCTCATAAACAGGACTCCTTTATATCTCCATGGCCCTGGAGCCATTTGTTCCAGCTGCCAGGAGCACCAGGCTTCCTGAGAGGCAGGTGCAGGAGCAAGGAGCAGGTGTGTATGGCCATGCCCAGGGCGCTGCCAAGGTGCTGTGCAAGCGCAGAAGGACTGGGTTCCCTACACTCACACTGAAAAATGGGAACTCTCCAGCTTCTCTTTTTCTCCTCTTTCCTCTCAGGAACAACGAGCAAACCCTGGGCTTCAAAAATCTTCCTGATGAAAACGTAGCTGGGCAAAGAAAGTTTCAAGGATTTTACTTAAGAAATCATTTTTATAAAATAGCATTAGCTGAAAGTATTCCATTCCACCTGGCAAATAACACAAATGCTTTGCCTCACTGATATAATGTATATGTACACATTAATACACTAAACCACAAAACATCTAAGGAACCTATCATCCAGGAAATATATCTTATGTTATTATCTAGGGACATCAAAAGTAGAAAAACATTGGTGTTTTCAAAATAACATCCTAATTCTTTTCCTGAAGGCAAGTTTCTTAAATAATAGCTGTTTGAGTGGCTGAAGAATAGGTGGGAGCTTTCGAACTCTTAGCTAGCTGACTTTTGATTCTATAATTGAGCAAAATTAGTAAATTTAACCTAACTTTTGTCATCTTGTTTTCCAGTTCCAAAGTTCACTGGTCATATAATTCAGATCACAAACTCTTTCAAACACAGTATGTATTTATTCTCTGTTTTTATACTGTTGAACACCATTGAATCTTTGTCTATGACCACAGCCCCTGTAATATGAAATAATAGTGGTAATTAAGACAGGACAATTTTTCTATTGTCAAGAGCCATATTTTCATGGCATGGCATTCAGAAGACTCACCCCATGAAAGGATTAATCAAAAGTAGTGTAGCTATAATTTCTGAAGCAAGAGGAAATTGTTTTCATATCCAAATAATTTGGCTCCCATGCTCTCACACTGCTAAGAAAAGAGCAGCATCGAGTTCAGTAGTGGGAAGGAAGAACTTCAAGGACAGCCCTTAAGAGACTAAAACCAGACATGTTAAAATGTGACCTGGAAAAAGTCCAAGATTTACTTTTTTAAACTCCCATCCAATGTTCCAGGCTCTACAGAGTTAAATTAGAATTGCCACAGTTTGTTAAACATTGAATGCCCCTCCCAAGAAGCAACAGGGTCTATAATTACTCCACAACAGGTCAAAAAGCTTTCTTGTTTCTCCAAGTTCAGTAATCACAAGTTGTAAAAGTTCTCTCACTCAGAGGTTGAAGCAATAAAATGACTAGTACAGGGGTTGTAAATTAAAGTGCAAAGAGAAATAGATGAACTTTGGTAACAGCTATTGCTAACTGAAAAAATAAGGGAAATTCATGAACTGTAAAAGTAGTCACAATACAAAAGCAATTTATTTCAGTGAGGGGAAAAAAAGCAAAACACTAATGGCACACCCAGCTTCTAACCCCACTCTCTTCTGTCCGTTGTGTTGGTGTTCCTGGGATGAGATTTTTCTGCCCAGCTCATGGGTGTATTTATTCACCTTTGCTTGGGGTATGACTACGCACACAAATTAGAGTGAGGCAAGAGTGGGTGGGGATTTACAGCATGTTAGCTGCTCCCTGCAAACTGCCTGTGTGCATGCTGTGACCCTGTTTTCGTTGAGGAATACATGGCTTCTGCTCCCTGCCAGGTACAGCTGTGTCCGTGGGTTGTTACTGGAGCTACCTGACACTGTAAATCCAGCCCCTCACTAGCCCCATAGGGACCTGTACATACAGACAAGTCCAGCACAAGCAGATTCAATGGCAGGCGCCTTCAGGTTTTGTGAGAGAAGTACTCAGTGTGCCTGCTGATAACACCGCACTGAGAGACAGGGACAGCTCTCTGTCTGTACAACCATCTGCTTCAGTTCTGCCTACAGCACAGAGATGTTGTCACGCGACAAAACACGTTGAAAACTACTTAGGACTCTCTCAAACAGTTTTTAGCAAGTGTTTTGACAAAGTTCCATCTGTATCTTCTTTCACAGAGAATGGCTAAAAGGGGGAAAAAATTTGTATCTTAGATGTCAAAATTGAAACAATTTGAATGTAAACTGAGGTTCTTTTACTAGAACTTGTGATTTGTTTTTTCCTCTGAACCCTTTCCAAACCTACTAAATCAGTGAGTGTTCTGAGAGATTGGGCACAGTGTGAAATTAAAAGACTTGCCTTGCTGCTGTGCAGTAGTCTGGACGAGGAGTTATTACAGCTTTTACATCTAATGCTGTTCATTTTCAGCAGCTTTGAATGCTGACAATAGATGTTCTAAAAAATGCTGTCAGTATTAGCCATGGAGATGAATTTTCAGGGAAGTAAAGATGAGGATGACAAACCTGTTACTGACCCCACCCTTCGGAGTTAAGACTAAGCCCTGGCGGAGAGCTGAGGATACCACAACATATCAGACAGGTTGGTTTCTATAATCCTCAAAGACACAAATAGAACATATATTAATTGCATGAGCATTTCTCTCCTGTGGTTACACCCTGTCTAGTTTTATGAACCTCTGAACCAACAGCCCTTTACCTCTTAGTAGCTACTCTTACTTTCAAAGGTCTTCAAGCTGATAGAGACCCAAGCTGTGGGCTTTGAAGCCAAGGACAGATTTATGAGGGTTGCCAACGCCTCTGAACTAATTTCCATCTTCAGCGTGCATGACGATTTTGTCAAAATACACAAACACTGTGTTATTATTTTTTTAAAAAGTCATGATCCAGAAACAGGCCAAAAAGACCCAAACATGTAAAACAGCTTTTTTTTTCCTACAGTGCTACAATCAGTCTAGCAGAAAGACACGACTGCTCATTTATTTTCATATTGGCTCTATACTTGACCAGCTCCATATGGCCAAAACATTTAGGTTTTCCAGGACTCCAAATGTTCTCATTATTCAAATCAGTGCAACAAGACTTACCTGTTATATGGTGGTTTTCAAACATGCAGGAAAAATAAAATACACAGAAGCACCAGTTTTATTACAGTTCTTTGAGCAGCAGCATATGTTGATTCATGACAACATGGAATCTTCAGAAACACTCACAGACAAGGTACTGTATACAATTTCTCAATATCATCCTCTTCCTACAGTCCTTTCAAGGTTTCATTCTATGCAGATGATGAAGTCTGACAAAAAAGTTGAATGCAAACAGTCTAAAGCTGCCTAAAAAAAAAGTTACTCAGAAAGCCTATAATATAATGATGTATGTAGCAATGTATACTGTCCAACATACTTGCTGGCACTTTTAAGCGTAAGTGTTTCTGGTTGTTTCTATCTTTCTCAGCCTTGACCATGAACTTTCAAAACTCATTAATTTTGTTGGAAAAACACTAATAAGACTATGTTTTGCAATTTGGTATAACACATGACCTGTTTTCTAGGGACGAGACTCTGGTTATCTTCAGGAGGGTACACCCAAAACCAATCAGGTTTGCAGCCTCTGAAGAATCTCAGTTAGACCTAGATTGCCAAATACCCCAGTGGCACCGATCATGCTCTCTCCACTCATCTCTCTGATCTGCTGACCACAGTGCATGTCACAGCCCCACCTTGCATCGTTTCCTGATACCTCGGGAGTGACTCACACATCCTTGCGACTTTCCCTGAAAGCAGATTTTGTCCCTTTTCTGTGCCTGGGGAGTTTCACAAAGCCCACACACATAATTTCTACTGAAGACCTGGAAAAGATCTTATAAAAACCTAGGTCAGATCCCAGTATCACGCTAATTCTTACTGGCTTCAGAAAGAGCTGGATTTTTCTCCTTGGATCTAATTTACAGTTCACTGAAGTCAACAGAAAATCTGCCACTGGATTCAGTGGCTCTTGAGTATTTTAATGTACTAAACTTTATTCTCCAAACAGATCTGAAGCAGATGTAAACTACAGAGCAAAAGTTGAATAATACGAAACACATGGGTTTTCCTAATGTAGGTTTATATACTTGGTGTATGTAGGGCTTGGTGACCAAAACCTTTTTTCTTTTTGCTATATGGTAGAGCCAGAAATGTGTTCATAGCATTTAAATTATAATTTGTCTGAGCTATAATTATGGTTTAATAAGAGCAAACCACAACTAGCCTACACTGCACTGCCTAATCAGCATTCAGCTATTTGATAAGGGGAGGTATCTCCAACAGTTGATAAAATTATCCTGTTTGTAACCAATATGCAAGGCCTTACCTTTACAGCTGTGTGCTGAGGCAAGTTAATATAGAATTGCCATTGAATATGGTCACGTATTTTAGCACAAAGAGGCACAATCACCATGAAAGGTACAAAAAAAGACACGACCTCCCAGTCCCCCAGACACCAAGGTACCTGTGTAGTAAACTTCAACACTCAGGCCCTTGTATCTGTTTAGCCTCATATCTGCTCCACTGGCTTTGATTCTATGAAGCTACCCTCAAAATAACCTGGAAAGAGGGTAAGATTAGCACTGTGGTGAATCGTCCCTCATTTCCATTGCCTTGCCAATGAATGACATCATGCAGAGCAACTCTCATTCAAAAACACTGAGCAACATTTAAACAATAATTTCTTCACATTTGGAAATCTGGCAAGGCCACAGATAACAAGTTCCTTATTAACTCCTGCAAATTGGAGCCAAATTAAATGCTATACTACAAAAAGCAACATGATGCATCTCTGTTTGCACCAGAATTATCATGCGACTTTCTATAGGTGATAACTCACAGTTTACAATGTGTTACAATACAAGAGTGCCAAAACACACTGGGAGAGGCTTTAGGCCACACAAATACCCCAAGACCATTCAACCCCTAGATATTAAAGGTTATGGCTACTTTTTTACAACAAAGATACCTCTCTGGTGTTTGGAGGTGGTAGTAGCCATTCCAAGGTTTCAGGATTGCTTAGATTTTTAAAACTAGGCAGAGAGGCTTACCCACACAGAACAAGGATCAGGAAAATAAAGAGGACTATCATGTACCCAGCCTGTTCTGTTCTTCTACATTTATGTATTCCAGAAAAAAAAAAAAAAAGAGGCAAAAGCCTATCATAAAGTTTATTGCTCCTTATTACCATGGCTTACGTAGTTCAGCTTGGCAATTTGATAATGACAAGATAACTCTTCTCATCTTGAACAAACCAGTACATTTACATGAAATATGAGGTTTATAGTAATGCAGGTATTTCTGAGCTTATTGATCCTACTTATCTTCCTGAAAAATGCCATAACTTGACAAAAGCAATGTGAGAAGTCCATATCTGAGACTTTAGTCTTCCCAAGTTTTCACATTGCTAGGAGCAAGCTTTCATTTTGAATCTGACAAGTGTACCAGAAAAATACATTTTTCAATCAAAAAGCACACAAAACCACAAGAAGAATCAAGATAAATGCTTCAAAACTCTCATTCGGGCAGTATCAGAAACAAATCCAAAGAAAAGTCCTTAAGCTCAGACACATCTGAGACAGCAACAGGGCACTGGAGAAAAAAAACAATGTACAAACCCAGATACAACTCAAACACAGCTGCACACAGAGCCAAAACCACTAAGACAGCTCACCTACACTTTCACTTCAGAACATGCAAAATTTTCAGAGTTTCACTTACTGAGGTCTGCGTGTGCAAAAGAAGCAACATGTTTTTATTGTGAAACGGTAACAGGAAGTTTCAAGTCTTTGGGCAGAACGTCATCCTGGTTTTCTTCTGTACTAAAATAACTTGTTTTTCTAGGGTGCTAATGTATCTTTTAGGAAGATCTATGCATATTTTTAACTGAATTAATAAACTCAAGGTTCATAAAATATTTCCGGTGCACCATACCTATTTTTTGTCTTCCATTTTGGCATTGCTTTTACTCTTTGGAAAGCCATTTTAAAGCCTGCAGCCCGCTTTCTCGTGTTTCCTCCTCGGCAACCTCGCAGGGCTCTGGCACTACCTCCCATCTTGTAGGTTCCCACAAAGCTGCGCTTCTCAGAGACAAAGCGCTCAGGACTACTTTTTCCTGAACGAGGAAATACGGATACTACACCAGGAGCGACTCTTCAGAGCAGCGTTAAGGTAGAGGGATCTACCATGTATTTTAGAAAGGACACAAACCCAAAAATAAAAACAAAACACGTAACCAGCAGAAAGATCCTTAAAAAATAGCTTATTCGATACAAATAAGAGCTCTGGTTTTTATTTAACCGAGGAATTAGGAGAATTTATGTCAAACACGGAGTAGTTCACACGGCACCCCCGAATGCGAACAAAGCTCAGTAAAAGCGCGATTATTCACTGCTGGTTCTTAGCTCGCCGAGAGGGGAGAGGAAACACCCCTCGCCTGTCTCCGGAGGGAAAAAAGCCCGGCGGCCACCAGGCCAGGGCAGGGACCTCAGGGCCGCTCTGAAGGTCAGCGGCGGGCTCGGGAAGCCCCGAGCCGGGAGGGGCGCGGGCTGTGCTCCCCGTGCCCGTGTGTCCCAGGGCAAACACGCCCGGGATCTCCCCGCGATGACTAACAGTTTCCTCTCGATGGCGGGGACAGCTGTCCCCCGGCTCCCCGCGACGGCCCCATCCCACCGCCCCTCCACCCGGGCGGGGTGGTTTCACAGCCCCGGTAAAAAGAGGGCACAGCCGCGCCTCCGGATACCCCTGACACCGCTGCTCCCCCTCCCCATTCCGCTGAGGAGACTCTGTTGGGGCTGGGCCGGGAGCGGGTCCCGCCCTGCCCCATCCAGTTTCGCCCAGGTGCGGGGGGAGGAGGGGGCGGCGGTGGTTTAAGAGCGCGCCCGACGGGCGGGGGGGAGGAGCCGCCGCCGCCGCCCCCCCCCCCCGCGCGTCCCAGGTGTAACCGGAGCCGGGAGGGCGCGGCGCAGCCACCACCACCTGCGGAACCTGTCGGGCGGCTCACACCGCTCCGCGCCGCTGCCTCGTACGCACTTCTCCCTCTCCGCCCGCGTCCCCGAGGACTTTCCCCGGCCTCTCCGCGCCCCGCCGCCCGCCCCAGCCATGAAGCCTCTCTGCGGGGCTGCGCTCCTGCTGCTGCTTTGCGCCGTCGCCTCTGCCCAGCAGAGCCGTGAGTGCCCGCATCTCTCTGTCCGCCCTGCGCCCCGTTCCTGACCGGGCTCCTCCTCCCCGGGTCCCCTTCCCGACCCCCTGCTCTCCGCTGGGCGCTCTGCGCCGCCACAGGGCGACACCACCACCCGCCCTTCGCTGGGGGCGCGGGGCAGTGCGGTGGGGACAGGAGCGCCCGGCCCCGAGCCCCTTTGTCCGCGCCCCGAGGGCAGCCCCGGCGCTCCGCAGGCAGCCCTCACCCGCTCTCGGGAAGGGAGGGCCGGTGGGAAGCGGTGGGTGCGGGCGGGCCACGCCCGGCCGGCGAGGGGCGGCTTTGTCCGTCCTGCCCGGCGGCGGGGCGCGGGTGGCGGTGCCCCGCGGTGTCCGGCTCCCTCCCGCCGTGCCCGGCTCACGGCCGCGCTTCTCTTGCAGAGTGTCTCTGCGAGAAGAACAAGCGTGTCACCAACTGCAGGGTAGACAACGGCCGCTGCCTCTGCGACGCCATCGGCTCCGGCGTCACCGTGGACTGCACCACCCGTGAGTAAAAGGGCACGGCCGGGTGGCACGGAAACGTGCCCGCAGAGCGCCGGGGGATGTTGTGAAAATGACCCTTGAGTTTCCAGCAAACAATGGATGCAAGGCTGGAATGCTTCTTCCTGGTCTTCCAGGTCAATTGGTGATCGAAGATAAGTGTATAGGGTTCCTCCCGTGGGACTTCTGTGGAAGTGCATAGGCTTGTACTGATGTAGACGTTTCCCCTCCTTCTTAATATTCATTTTCCGGTGGCAAGGATTTATCAAAGATGAATATTTATTTTCCTTGCAAGCTCATATCCTCGCTTTTCCTACAAATCTGGAGGGGAAAGAGCCTTAAGACCTTAGTCTAGGTTTGAGCTCAGCTAAGTTGTAAGTGAGTCTCTAGCTGTGAGACGTGGAAGCTGTAAATCCTAAAGCTGGACTTCTTAGGCCTTTGCCTTGAGAGGCCGACATACCCCAGTTGTATTGACTTAATGCCCCACCTACATGTTAGACATTTATTCTTTCGTGTAATGGCTTCGAATCTGGTTGCTGCTAATGCAACCTTGTGTTTCTACGGACTAAGAGCTCTGTTTTGGACATGCGTGGTCTGATGCTGCATGACGTGACTTTTTGGTTATTTTTAGTAACTTCAAAATGCCTGTTGATGAAAGCAGAAGTGATGGGCTCAAAATCAGGTCGTCGTGAGAAACCAAAAGATGCCTTTGAAGATACTGATGGCCTCTATGATCCCGAATGTGAAAACAGTGGTGCTTTCAAGGCGAAGCAGTGCAATGGAACCACCTGTTGGTGTGTGAATACCGCTGGTGTTAGAAGAACCGACAAACACGATGCAGACTTGAAGTGCAATCAATTAGTCAGAACGACGTAAGTCTTTCAGCAGGGTGTGCTGTGACGTGAAAACATTCCTGTATGAGGCTCTGCCTTGTGCGAATGATGTGCTGGGGACGAATGAAGATGGAGCAATCAACGCCTAGTTACTGCTGGGTTTTTGTCTTCAGAAACAAGGAGACACTGAAGGGGTTTGGAAGGGACTTTACTTGCTTTGTTTTGTCCCTGTTTTTTAGCCTGGGGTTAGACTTTTTTGGTATGTGTTTTATATGCACGTACTTCAAGAACATTCATTGTACTTCAGGTGGATCATCATTGAAATGAAACATGCTGAGAGAAATGCTCCTCTGAACGCCGAATCTTTAAAGAAGTAAGTGATGATAGTAAGGTGTGATGGCAGTGTCTGCATACCCTACTAGATATCTAATGTATTTCTGCATAGTTGCTTAAAAGCGCTGTCAAACCTGTGAACTCACTTGTAAGTCATCTTAGAAGTGAGCTGCACATCTTTCACTGAAAACAAATTAACTGCTAAAGCGATTCCCTTCCATTTAAAATTGATGCTACCTTTTTTCCCCTCAAATCAATATCCTAAAAGAACTGGAAGGTAGTAGGTGAAACTGTCCAGAAAGTAAGCTGACAAAGATGGCTGAGGGACTACATAGAAGCAGTAAGAGAAAAACTAGAGTTTAGTTGTGGGGGGGTTTTTTGTTGTTAAAACTAAACCCTACTTCTCTCTGTAAGAGGTCCCGTAGCAAGTAAAATGTGCTTGTAGCTATTAGATCTCCCTCTTTCCAGAACGAAAGCTGCTGCCCTCTAGCTCTTTTCTGAACTCTCCAAACTGGTAAAAATCTTATTTTTCAGTAAGTGCATCTTTACTGTTGTAAGCTATCTGAATTGTCGTATAAAAAGAGTGCACTTGTTTTGGTTGGGGCAGAGTTAATTTTCTTGGTTTCAGTTGGTATGGTGCTGTGACCAAAACAGTGTTTCAGCTGTTGCTGAACAGCACTGACATAATATCAGGGCCTTCTCAGAATCTCATTCTGCTGCCCCAGTGAGTTAGGTTGGGGATGGGCAAGAGGCTGGGAAGGGGATGGGGCTGACCTGAATTGACCAAACAGATCGTGTGTATTCTGTAATGTCACGTTCAGTAATATATCTGGGGGAAAGTTTTCTTTTCCCCAAATAGCCATTTCTCAGAGATTGGCTGGACATTGACCTGTCAGTGGTGAGTGCTTTTGCATCACTTGGGGTTTTTTATTTCCCTGACCCAGCCCTTTCACTTATCAGACTGTCTTTATTTTAATCTATTAGGGTTGGGGTTTTTTTTTCCTTGCTTTTGCCTGTCTGGTTCTTTTCCTAATCCTGCTAGAGGGTTAGAGACTAGGTGAGGGTTTAGCTGCCAGCTGAGGTCTACCCACCACAGAGACTGCAGGAAAGACAATTACACTGGTCTTCTCTGCTTCTGAAATGATATGTGTCAGTAGTGTTTTTAACAGCTATGGCTTTCATATCTTTACAGGTTTTTCACAGATACCATTACCAATCGTTATTTGCTGGATGGACGCTATATAACTAATGTTCTGGTAAGAGGCACATAATTTTTAGTAAAGTGTCAGAACTTTATTTTGTTGTGAGTAACTGAAAACTCTTGTTTGACTAATGCAGTACAGCATGAGTCTTATTAGAAGCTCTTAAAATAGTGACACTTATTGAGCAGTTAGCAAATAGCTGTATCTGAACTGAAATGCTGAGAAATTAGACTGCTCTCCTTAGTCTGTACATTGCTGTTTCACTATAAAAGTGGAATTTGAATCATACTGTAAACAGTTGGCTTGAGATCAAGAACCATAAACTTGATTCAAGATGTGAGTTCACAAGCTGAATCATAATGTTTTGGTGAATATTTGATAGCTGGATTTAAACTACCTCCTTCTTAATACCATCCTGTATTTTTTTGCAGTATGAAAACCCTTACATTACTATTGATTTGAAGCAAAATTCCTCAGACAAATCTGGAGGTGTGGATATAGCTGATGTGGCCTACTACTTTGAAAAAGATGTAAGTGTGACACGAGGTGAAGTCTGCAGGAGGCTGGATGTGTGTATTGCACTGCATTTGGGAGGCTGGCTGGGTACTGGCTAAAGCAAGATGAACTATTCCAGTGATGAGATAAATGCTTACTACAGTGTGAAATAGCAAATCTCTGCTTTCCTATCTGCCTTTAGGTAAAAGGTGACTCCATCTTTCATAACAACGCGCTAAATGTCAGCATTGATAACGAAGCGCTGAAGCTTGAGAAGACAGTGGTCTACTACGTTGATGAAATAGCACCAGAGTTTTCCATGAAGTCTCTGGCTCCTGGCCTTATTGCTGTCGTTGTAGTGGTAGTAATAGCAATAGTGGCTGCAATCGTTGTTCTGGTAAGTTCTAACAAAGCTGCCCAGCAGAATGGTACCACTGCAATTTGGGAAGTAACAACATACGTATTTGAACTCTGATACAAAGTCTTCCATTGTGAATTGGCTAGGCTTTCCAGACTTGGGAGGTGGGAAATTAGTGATGGTCACACTGTCTTCAGGTTACAGCCGAAGGGTGCCACCCAGAAAACAAGTACTGGGAACAGTTCATTGATGTGAACAAAGTGCCTCCTGGTTTAAAGTAGTTGAGAGCGACAGACAACCTCGTTTGTACCTCACTTTGGAAGGATGGGACGAGGACAGCTTCAAGTTTTGTGTTTAAAAGTCAAAACTAGGTGAAGTTACTTGTATGTCAAGATTTAAAAAATACTGCATCCTTCTCTTACAGGTCCTCACAAGGAGGAGGAAAGGGAAGTACGTGAAAGCTGAGGTAATTAATTTCTGTTTGTGATATATGTGTGGGCATGAGGTTGACCAGAATTCAGAAACTCCTAATAGGTTAAAAGCTGACTTTTGGTGTTTCAGATGTGTTCAAGCAGACTGGAAGTAGTCAAATTCTGTAGCTAGTTTTCATCTTTGTGTAGTTCTGCACCAGTTTCAAAGGCAACTGCTTTTCTCAGAGCTGATGGGGGTGGGGTTCAGTTTTACTGCAAGTACTATTTTACATATGTATAGCAAAGGGCTACACAATCCACAGGAAGTGCTGATAGTCTTGTTCTGGGATGAAGACCTTCACTGAGGTATTTGCATGGATCTTGCAGTTTCCATTGAAGAGCTATTCCAATGAAGTAGTAAATGGTGCTTCACACCAAGTGTTGGAGCCTTTTGTAAAGGAATCCAAACAATGTTGTAGCCAAATAGTATCCCCTGCTTCTAAATAGTCCTGCTTTTTTTTTTTTAATCTGATGGGTTTTGGTATGGTTGATTCTGTTAGTGTTGCATCAAATCCATTTGCTAAAGAAAATGTGGGCTGTTAAATCCCAATGACTTATTGAGTCTTAAGGTTGAGCAGTAGCACAAATGCTGATCTCCCTCTACCTCCTCCCCTCCAGGTGAAGGAAATGAACGAAATGCATAGAGGACTGAATGCTTAACTAAATCAACTGAAGACAAGTAAGATTCAAACAAGAAGACAACAAAAACATTGGAGGCATGGATCTTAACTCTTAAAAGTTTGCTCCTGAAAGGGAGGCAATTGTGCTCACTTAATGATTGTTAAAACTCTTGACAACCAAGACTGGTAACCATTCTGCTACTTTTACTATTTGTTGAGAGTTAAATACCCAATCTTAAGTCAAACATAACTATTGCTCCCCGATTTTACTTTTTTTTATGATGATGTAATGAGTTGACAACTGCTGTTACTAGGGTTTTGGAGCATACATGCTTAAATGGTTATTTTACCCTTGTGGGAGTTTTATTGAAAATAATGATTTTGTAGCCATGTTGTAACAGGACTGTCTCGTGTATAACTGAACATGACTTTTTTTGGCAGTTTGTACATATTTGAAGTTGCTGTAACTTTTTTTATGACTTGAATTAATAAAACTTTGAAACAGGCTTCTAATTCTTCCATGGTGAAATGATAATCTGCTGTTGTCATGCTTACAAATTTGTAGTTTCATGTTTCCCTAAAACGAGGATCCTCAGGATGGTTGAAAATATTCTAGAACTCCAGTTAGCAGTTTATATTAGCCATATAGTATCTCCATAGCATGATTTTTTTTTTTTAAGATGTGAAAAGTATACAACAGGAGTGAAATGATAATATACGGACTGTTGTATAAAAAATCAACATGCCAAGAATGTAGTCATTTCAGGAATGCACAGACTTCTCTTTCTAATGCTATGTAAGTATTTAAAATAAATGAAACCTCTAATCTAGAACATCTCTGGTGCAGAGTTGGGGGTGGGTAGGCTTGGCATCCAATGGTGGAGCTGGGGAAGAGCAATTTACGCCGTTCCTGTGATCTGTGTAGCTGTCCCATGGCACAGCTGTTGCACAGCAAGGAGCTGTTCCTGTTGTTACTCCTGTTCTCTGTCATGGATGCTGACCAGACTTTCACAGGCTCTCTGATTCCCAGAGCACTGGACAAGAGAGCTTGCTCTGGCTGTCAGTGATCTGTGCCGTGGATGTTGGCTAGCAATCCCTCCAGCGTATCTGATTTATAAAGGAAATGCTGTAACTCCTGTTGCCAAAGAAATAATGAGATGCAAGATAAGGAACTGAATGACAAACCTTGTTAGTAATGTGGTGTTTGTTTTGACCCACCCTGGCTAAAACAGGAAAAGTAGGATAAACTACTGAGAGGGTATTCTACGTACTGTTCATAAAATTAAATGTGAAGCATACGCCATCCGTCTGCCTGCTAGATATAACAGAGAAGTTGCTGAACAGTGTTGGTGTACTTCCACAGCTTACCAGTATCCCTTTGGCCTTCCAACAAGGTGGTACCTCGCATGCATGCATTGCTCTGTTGGATATTGCACAAAAATTCTAAAGTAGGGAATTTACTGGAATGATTTGCAGGCCTTTCAGTCAGCTTTGTCAGTGATAAGTTCTGTCGGGCAGGCTCTCCTGCTGATCTGTGCCATTCCCGCTATCTCCGGGTACGTGGGCCATCTGCTGAGGTATGGTGAATTTTGTACAATTCTGTAAGCTGTTAACTAAATAAAGCCAAGTTTTCAGTAAGCTGGTCTTGTGCTGAGCTGTATTATTGTCTTCCCCAATGCTTCAGTCTCTGTGTTCTCTATTTCCTTAAATGTCTGCAATAGGCTATGCTTGCCATTTCTTTCTTCTCCCAGCGTTCTAATGCCATTGTTTTCTCTCCTCCTCCTCCCCTTCCTACCCTCCCCATTTTGCACCACGGTTTTGGCCTGTGGGATGGAAAGAGATGTTGTGTGCTGTGGCTGGGCTGGTGCTGCACATGTGCAGACTTGACTGGACTGGCTGGTCTGTAGCTGCTGTGTGGCCTGGACCTTGTCCCGATGGGTTTGTTTGAACATCATTTTCTCCCTGTTTTTCCCACAGTACAGGGAGGCATTTAGATACTTCTCAAACTTTTTTTAACTTAGTGGAGCTTTTCATGTTAGATATGAAGCTTAGTGCTCTATTATGATCATCTTCCTTGTCAAATTTGTCTGAAACTAGCCAAGGGATTAGAAAGTGAGGAAGTTCACAGAAATTAATTAAAAAAGAGAAGAGAGTTTAACTAAATACACAACTGAAGGGAATGCACTCTTTCTAAACTCAGTTACTGTGGTACAAACATGGTGCTGCTCAGCTCTCAAAATGGTGATTAGTAATAGCTTTTTCATTAGTTTCCTGTTCCAAGTAGTTTTATTGACGTTTATATTGGCTTTTGTGTTGTTCTGTTTTGTTTACCAAGCATTGCACTTATCCAACAGTCCAGCTGCATAAAAGCGTGTATTTACAGGAAAATGGAAAAGGATGAGGAGAAAATACTTGAGAAATTAGTGTATTGGTATCCTGCAGCTTGTCTTTTGTGGATTTTTATAAATGCACTGAATTTTTTTAAAAAGCCATTATCAGATTGTGTCAACTCTCCACATATGCATGTGATATTTCCTCTCATATATAGAGCAATATGGAAAAAATACTTGCTAATGAAAAATAATATGGTATTAAATAGCAAAATATTAACCGTTTGCTATTTTGATACTTGGAAAACATTCAGCAAAGTTAAAAAGAGAGTTTCCTGTAAAAGAAACAAGCTAATAGAACTTGATGAAAGACTAGTAGTCACTGTATCAATTTTTAACTAGGTAGATATTTTGATGCTTTCATTTGTCTTATTCATTAACTTCCTTACGTGAAAGAGCATATTTTTAAATCTAAAGTACTACACAAAATAGAGATACCATGTTTCCTCTAATGTAATGTCAATTTTGAGAACTCATATGAAGGGCAGATTGAAAATGCATTAAATATTTTGAGACTGGATAAATGAAATTTTTGTTACAGACAGGGATGGACAAACTGTGCAAGAAACCCTAGTAATAATATATATCTTAGTGCTTATGTACAACACGGGAAAATAGTGTTTGTATGGGCAAGTGCAAATCTATTACTTATGAATAATTGCACTAGCAAATATATATTATTATTATTGCTGAGTAAAATTAAATACATGTTTATGCAAAGACAATGACAGACTTTTTAAAAGAGGGTATGCAAATAATGTATTTGAGAAACTGTGACCAATAAAGTCTATATAACTTTCCTCCATGATCTAAGTACAGTTTTCCTCCCTAAGTGCAGTTTCCACAACTACAAAATGAAAGGTCAGTGTTGCATGTGTAGGGTCTGTTGACAGTTCTGTACCCATTACCGTCCTGAACAGTCAGAGTAGTTTGGTAAGAGAAATAACATTGTTTGTGAACCATGTTTATTTATATCCTCACCCGCTGGACTTTGATCACCATAATATACAGTGACTTTGGATTACAGACTACTTGAAATAGCCAGAAAAATATTCTAGGAAACTAAAAATGCTAGCAGCTCTGCTGCTCCGACTTTACAACTGCTAGTTAGGGAATTCTAGCAGCTCCCAGGAGAGGTATGCAGTCTGGTATAAGAAAGGTCCATCACGGGGCACACAGGCAGCCAGGCAACTGGCAGGGATGCCCTGGGTGTGGGGAATAGTTGGGCCCAAACCCGGAGAGTTTTATGAACTTTGCTAAAATCCCTGTCTTAGTGACATGCAAAGGCAGCCATGCACAAGGGAAAAGGTAGTGGATGAAAAGGAGGTGGTGTGTGATGCTAGAGGAAACACTGACCTGCTCAGAGTGTGCAAAAACACTCTGTATCCCCTAAACTGAAGAATTCTTACGCATTCCTACACTTGCCTGCCAAGTAGAGCCCTGCCAAATCTGAGTGAAAAAAGTAAACAAAAGTTAAAAGCTTCTTTACAAGGCAACCGCCATATTTTCTGTTTTCAAACTTCTGTTATCTAAATATTCTTATCTTGTTAATACTAAGTCTCTGCTGCATCCACTCCAGTCTGATACCAAATTTCCTGGTGACATCCCCATCAACTCAAAAGTATGAGAGCTGCCACTGATCACTGCTATATACTAATTAATCACCGGTGAAAAAAATCTTTTTTCTCTTTTTTCCCTGTAAAATGGTTAAAGGACATCCCTTTCCCTAACTGAAAAGCCATTGTAACTTTTCTCTCTATGCTACTTATGCCTAAGCAGGCAATAAAATTAATTAAGGTCTAGATTAGCACTAGTTTTCCATCTGCATAACAATTACAGCCATCTTCTCACTCCTGTCGCTCCTGGTAGGCAAGGAGGAAAGCAGGGAGTGTTCTGTTAGATATAGCACAGTGAAGCAACCCAGCCTGGAGACAGGGTCATTCAGAGCTGACCTGTGCGGATCAGCCGGTCACTGCTGGAATTGCCCTGGAAGAACAAAGGGATATAGAAAACGGCAGGAGCTCCAAGGAAAGGTGATTGGTGCTGAGCTGTTTTGTGCAAGGGATGTCACATCAGCCGGTCACTGCTGGAATTGCCCTGGAAGAACAAAGGGACACAGAAGACGGCAGGAGCTCCAAGGAAAGGTGATTGGTGCTGAGCTGTTTTGTGCAAGGGATGTCACAGCATAAATGTTGTTCACGGGCTGTGGTCACGAGGCTCAGCACATCAGCGGCCAGTTTGGGTGGAGGCTCCCTGCGAATGGGAGCCTGCAGAGCTGCCTCGAGCAAAGTGCCGGATGAGGAGGTGCAACTAGCCCAGGGCAGAGAGATGGAAACGCTGTCACATGCAGCAATTACAGTTCAGCAGACATTATTTTACTGCTTTTGAAGGAGGCAATGAGATCCCTGGAGTTCACCCTGTCTCCAGATGTTTGTATGGGACACTCTTTGCCTTCTTGTCCTGTCTCCTGCCTTATCTGTAACCATCAGTGTGCACAAAGACAAGCAGTCCCAGCTACTCAAAATGTATATTCTGGGCTGACCTGGTATCACCGATGCTTGGCAAGGTTGTCTGACACCGTGAGTGCCTTCAGAAAGTAATGTATTTGCTAAATGACAATTGCTTAGGCTGAATTTTACTATGTGAGTATCACTGTAAGCAAGCATTTTGGTGGAGGGAAGCATCAGAACAGACAGTTTAGTTACTTCTGAAAAGAAGCTTAGGAAAAGTACGCTTATTCATACTGAAAATAAATCCAACTAACTTGCCAGAGCAATGTTATTTTTACAGCTGTTATGGAGACAAGAGCAAGATTTTGGGCAACTACAAACCTGCTTGCTTTGCTCCTTTCTTCCTTGGTCGAATGAAGGCAGATGGGACCTTCTCTTCACCACCAGAACCACCTGTGATTCTTCAGCAGACACATTTACAGCCGGGTTTTGAAGGCCTTTGCTGGAAAAGCTGTGTTACCTCAGGGGTGCAGGACTGGGGATTGGGAGGGGAAGGAAGGCTGAAGTGTGGATAGGAATCCAAGGGTGACACCGGGCAGAAATGTGGCAGAGGTGGGGACACCAAAGTGTTCCCTGGGGTGGAACAGGCAGCACATGGCAACACCTTCAGACCAAGGTACTAAACTGGCCCAGCAAAAAGTTAGTATAGTGTGAAAACCTGGAGTAGTTCTTGTGGGGGCATCTGAGGGCCTTTTGGAAAGCACCTATTTACACCAAGAAATATTAAAGATGAGCACATTGATTCACCAATTGGAAAGAAGGGAGAATCCGTGCGAGAAATCTAGAAACAGTGGCCCTAAAAGTATTCCATAGCTGGAACCAGCTGGGAGGAAGGAAGAAAGAAAGGATGGGAGATGAGTAATATACAGTAGAAATGAGAGGGAAAGCAATGGTATGCCAACAAGGGGATGTTCTGTAGCAGCAATGTACAGAAAACAGAGGAAAGGATGACATTTGTGCAAGAAATGCTGAGGCACGTAACATTTGTCTTTTGTCCTGCAGGCAGCTGGTTTGGGGGACAAGAATAATGGTTTAGAACTGTCTGGAAAGATGAAAAGCAGTGCAAGATGAGAAGTTTCCAAGAAGACTTGATTTAGCTGATAAAGCATGGTATTTCTCATTATTCTGGGACAATAATCACTAAATGAAAGACTGTCACCTATACTGTTTCTATTCCTTTGTGTCTAAATTTACAGTACAAGGGAAAACAGGCAAAAAAACTAAGAGAAAAATGCCTAGGACAGTGCAAGGAAACTCGGTGCCATGGTGTGGTTGACGCGGTGGTGTTCGGTCGTAGGTCAGACTCGATGATCTCAGAGGCCTTTCCCAACCTGATGGATTCCGTGATTCCGAGACTAAAGCCGCACCGAGCCCCGGCCACGCGGCACCGGCGTTGCCACGGCGGCGGCGGCGCGCCGGGAGGTGGTGAGGGGGGCGGGCCTGCGCGCTCCCGCAGCGCACGCGCGCACCCGGC
>WBMZ01005099.1:0-12410 GCA_013400975.1 Atrichornis clamosus
TAAAATGAGTATTTTGATATATTCATATTCTGGTATCGGTATTTTGAAACGGATGTGTTGTGATACCAACGTGTGAATCCGTTTCGTGGGAAGCCCCGAAACTCGGAGCAGATTTATTGGGAGTTTTTTTGGCCGGTTTTCACGGAAAAATTTGGGAAACCAACTCCCGCCAACTTCACAGCTGCCCTCGTGCCGAGGAGCTCCTCTCCCAGGGAAGGGATCTGGGATCCTCCGGCAGCCCACAGGTGGTGGGCGCAGATTCCTCTTCCCTAGAAAAGGCCAAGCCACGGATCCAGGGATTGCAGAGAGAGAACCTGGATTGTTCCCGTGCCTCGGCTTCTCCAGCTGAGGATTCCTTCCCTAATTCCTGGCTCCGCCTCTCCTGCCCTAAGCTCCAGCTCCGAGCCTCATCTGCAATGGAGAAATTCAGGAATATTTCAGGGCTGGGGACCTTGGACATGAGAACACCCCTACAGAACCACTGGGAAAAACCTCTGGAAGCACCTCTGGAGCCTCCTGAGCATGGAGTGAGCAGCCCAGAAAGCAGCAGGATCCCTGAATTCCTTCAGATCCAAATCCTGCTTCACTGCAGGCCTCTGAAAATGCCTAAAAAATTCATATTTACCTTTAAAAAATTAATATTTCGCTTTGAAAAATTAACATTTAGCTTTTAAAATTAGTATTTGGCTAAAAAATTAATATTCTGCTTTAAAAAATTAATATTTAGCTAAAAAATTAGTCTAGCTAAAAAATTTAGTTTTTAGCTAAAAAAATTAGTATTTAGCTTAAAAAAATTAGCATTTAGCTAAAAAAACTTAGCATTTAGCTAAAAATAATAATGTTTAGCTTAAAAAATTTGCATTTATCGAAACGAAATTAGTATTTAGCTTAAAAAAACTGTATTTAGCTGAAACAATTAATATTTAGCTAAAAAATGAGTATTTAGTTAAACAAAATTAATATTTAGCTAAAAAATTGGTATTTAGCTAAAAAAAATTAATATTTAGCTTCTCTTCCAAGTGCCCCCATTGCACCATTCCAGATTTAAAACCTGAAATCTCCTTTTCCACACTGCATGGAATTTCTGCCCATTTCTCTCTTTTCTCGTCTTCCTCCAACTTTTGATTGTGGGACAAATTTCAGGGCAAATCCACCAGGATTTATAGGGATTTATTGATCTCTGGGAGGTTTCACTTTGGAGAAAGCAGGGAAAATAAAAATACACGGGAAAAGGAAAATAGAACATTTTACAGAGAGGTTTTTAGGTTGGGAAGGAAATCCGGGATTGTGGTGACAACGGGGATATTTAGGGAACAACAATCAGGATTCCTAAGGAAAATTATTACTAATAATATTTGTAGATCTTGGTTTTAAGCTGCATTTTGTTGGGAAAACTCAACTAAATATTACATGGAATTTCCACGGATGAGGCACCACGGCAGGGAAGGAAAACGAGGCAAAGATTTCCTTAATATTTTCCTAATCCATGTGAGGGATTTGAGTTTGGAAAAGATGGATCCTACCGGTGGGAACATCCACAACTAAATCCCTGCATTTCCAAGGAGAATCACTGACCTGTCCTGGGAGCTGCCCTTGGAATTCCCTCCTCGAACGCGCCGATAAAAACCCGCTCGGAGGGCGCAAAACTCCCCAAAAAAACGCCTGAAAATCCAGGGATTTGGGCATCCCGGGAGCGGCGGGGAGGGAATCTGACCTGGAGGAACCTGGTGACGTCGTTGATGACATTCCTGAAGACGTACTCATCCTTCTGGCAGTCGAACCATCCCAGCTTGGTGATCCTGGCGTAAAGCTGGATCAGCGCCTGCGTCACGAACGTCGCCAGCTTCGGCCGCGTGGCCAGGTAGTTCAGCACATAATTCCCTGGAAAACACGGCACAGCAGCAGCTGGAGAGGGAATCCCGGCCCGTGGGAACGAGGTGGGAATGCCCCCAGGGAGGAGGAGCTCTGGGGAGGGCGGCTGGAGAAAATGAGTGTGGGAAATTCGAGGGATTCTGCGGGGTTAGAGATGAGGGTTGGCCTTTTGTTTGCGAGTTTAAGGTGCTGGAAGAGACCTGGAAAAGGGGTGGATTCAGACCTAGAAAAGGGTTGGATTCAGACCTGAAAAAGGATTGGATTCAGACCTGGAAAAGGGGTGGAGTCAGACCTGGAACAGACCTGGAAACGGGGCGGATTCAGACCTGGAACAGACCTGGAAACGGGGCGGATTCAGACCTGGAACAGACCTGGAAACGGGGCGGATTCAGACCTGGAACAGACCTGGAAACGGGGCGGATTCAGACCTGGAACAGACTTGGAAAAGGGGTGGATTCTGACTGGGAACAGACTTGGAAAAGGGGTGGATTCAGACCTGGAACAGACCTGGAAAAGGGGTGGATTCAGACCTGGAACAGACCTGGAAAAGTGTTGGAGACAGACATAGAAAAGGGGTGGAGGCAGACCTGGAAGAGACCTGGAAAAGGTTGGAGACAGACCTAGAAAACGGTTGGATTCAGACCTGAAAAAGGGTTGGATTCAGACCTGGAACAGACCTGGAAAAGGGGATGAGATTCCCACCCCTCAAGACTTAATTTGTTTGTACCACCAGATCCAAAAGTCATGGAATCCTTGAGGTTGGAAAAGCCCTCCAAGTCCAACCATCCACCAAGGCCACCACAATTCCACGTCCCCAGGGGCCACATCCACTTCCAGGGATGGCAATTCCACCTGTTCCAAGGCTGGACAGCTCCTCACAACCCAAATCTTTCCAGGTTTTTCCTTGGGGATGCTCCTCTCCCACATCATTGGTAATAAGAACAGGCTGAGGAAATTCCTCCTTCCCTGGAGGATCCATTCCCGATTCTCCAGGAGAAAGTAGGGATGGATTAAACACCAACATCCAAATCCGAATGATATTCCAGAGACTCATAAAGGCCTTTCAGTTTTCAACATGTCTTTGGCAAAGGGAATTTTATATTCCAAGGGAAATGCAATTCAAAGGGTTTATTCAGCAGACCACAGAGCTGCCATTCCCTTTTATCCAGAAAAACTTGGGATATTCAGCCCCGAACTCTGTCAGTTCCCAACACGGTGAAGACACCATCCACAAAAAAGCTTTCCCTGCCTTTGGAGCATTCCCAGCTGGAAAGCCCAGCAGCTTGCAGGGACCCTCCCGCCCAGTCCGTACGACAAATATTCCCTGGATTTGGTGAGAAAATTCCATACTTACGGATATCTATTCGCTGCTCCAGCGGCAGGGGGTTGTTTGTGCGTGACACCAGTTTGGTAAGGCAGGTGGCTGCCAGTAACTGGGAATAGGATGACTGGAAAGAAGGAAAAGAAACCCAAAACACATATGGAATTTTACTGCACGCTTCCAGAAATGGATTTGAGTGGATTTTAAGGAAATTCCTCTCTGGGAATTTGGGTTTAAGGCGTTGGTTTAATTGGGAGGTGTGAATATTCTACGTGGAATTTAATCTTAAAGTCGAATCAAATTGGATTGAAGAAAGGAAGGAAAAGTTTGGAAGAGCAGAACGACGGAATTGCCGCTGAAGGCAGGGATGAAACTGCAAAAATATTCCAAGGGCATGAAATTTCCTTAAATTCCATGCCTGGAATGATCCCTCTGAGCCACAGGAGTGGGTTAATAGACATTCAAAAGGAGCTTCCAGTTACTAAATCCAGGTTAAAGTGGGATTCCTAAAGACCACGGAACTCTGATCTAATCCAGGGCCAAAAATGATGGAATTCAGCCACCCTGGCTGCATCCCATTCCCTGAAGGACAGCCAGGGAAATCCCAAACACTCTCCCTGCTGGTTTCTGTAACACCTAGGGCTGGACAAAGCTTGGGATCCATGCAGGAAAGCTTTTATCCCAATATTCCCAGGGACAGCGGCTACAAAGGGAGTCAGATCCCAGAGGGAACAGAAAACCCTCAGGAAAGGGTTGGAGAGACAATGGATCAGACCCAGAATGAATTTGGGCTTTGGGGATCTCTCCTTAAAAAAAAATCCATATATTTATTTGTCCTAAGGTAAAGCAGCTCCCAATTCCAAGAGAAAAGCTTCCAATGAGTTTGTTTGGAATTCACTGGACTGAACAAACGGTGAAGCTTTGGGGAAGTTCCCTCTCCTTTTCCTCCTCCTCCCGGACAATTTAACCCTTCCCAGGAGCCCGTCTGGTGTCTCCCACTTTAGGAGCAAGCTCCAGGCTGGAAGCAGGAAAGCTGGGAGCACTTCCTGCCAAGGGATCGTGGGCAAAGCCAGCTCTGAGCAGGATTTGTGCTGGTTCCCAGTGGAAAGCCAACGGCCACTTAAAAAGAAGGAATCTCCAGGAGCCAGGTGGGATTTACTCCCGGCACACTTCCCGTCCTTTCTGCCGCCCTAATTCCAGAGCGCACGATCCTGGTTTTTTTAAACTGCTGGATTACTGGGACAACACTCCAGCAAAAGGGCAAATTCCCAAGGGAACACTCCAGAAGGAGCACTGCTGGCTTGATCCCCTCAGAACATCCACGAACTTTTCCCTCTGGAGAAGGCAGCGCTTCCCACAGGCTGGGAAACACCAGCTCCAGCTTTTCCAAAGTGGGAGTTTCCTCTGGAAACGCAGCACTGCACCAGCACATCCAGCTTTTTTTTTTTTTTTTGGGGGGGGGGGGCACCAACTGCTACCAAATCGAGCCGGAGGAGCGGGTATGGAACATCCACAGAGCACCACGGGCCCGGGGGGTCATTCCCCTGGCCAAGGGCTGGAATTCCATGGGATTGGGGCTGCTGGTGGATACATACACTCCCTCTCTCCAGGAGCAGTTGGCACTTGCTCAGGCAGTCGGGGCTGTTGGTGAATTCCACCAGGGCCTTCTCCGCCTGCAGCCTCGTGGCCGTGTCCGTGGTCTCATAGAGCTGCTTGCACAGGTTCTCCAGCTGGGCCAGGCTCTGGAAAACACGGAAAACCGGGAGTCGGGGACGGCAGGAATGGCAGGAGGCTCCTGCAGTGCCAGCACCCCGGGGCTGGGGCCGTGCACGCGCGGATCCCACCCTGCTGACGGCACAGGGACGGGCACGGCGCGGGGCCGGCTGTTCCCTGGGATTCATGGAGTTCCCTGCGCGGGAATTTCCCTCATGCCTCACAAGGCGCCTCCCCGTTTTCACCTTTTTTTGTGGAATCGTGGAATGGTTCGGGTGGGAAGGACCTGAAAGCTCGTCTCATTCCATCCCGTTGCACGGGCAGGGGCACCTCCCGCTATCCCAGGTTGCTCCAACCCGGCCTTGGACACTTCCAGGGATCCAGGGGCAGCCACAGCTTCTCTGGGAATTCCATCCCAGCCCCTCCCCGCCCTTCCAGGCAGGAATTCCTTCCCAATATCCCATGCAAATTTCAAGCTGTCAAATTCCTCACAAACTGAATTCACACTCCCTTTGCAGGGTGCCATAATGGACTTCATGGAATCGTGGAATGCTTTGAGATGGGAAAGCCCAGCTGATTCCACCCCTTTCCATGGACAGGGACACGTGGAGAACCCTCGGAAGGACCCACACCCTCAGAAATGTGGGAGGCCAGAAGGTCCCTCTGGATTCTCCTTTTCTCCAGGATGAGCCCCCTCAGCCGCTCCCGTTGCTCCAGCCCCTTCCCAGCTCCCTTCCCTTCCCTGGACGCAAATCCCTGGGAAGCAGCTCCCCCACCTCGGCAGGATATGGATGACCCATAAACCACAATTCCAGGACAAAAAAAAAGCACCAAGCGCTAAAAACGTTTCCATCCCTGCGCACGAATTCCTGGAGAAGCCTGGGAATGGAGTTTCCCTGCAGTCAGTTCCCTTCCCACTTCCAAGGAGCCAATTCCCAGCGGCTCCTGGGATTTGGTGGCTGCTTTTGTGCCACCGTGGCTGTGACAAAACCCCCTTGTTTGTGCCCGAGCCTGATCCGTGCCAGGATCTGATTCCCGCAGATCCCGGGCACTTAACTCCCTCGGAGCCGGAGGGAGCGCGGGACACGGCTCCCCAGAGCCACCGGGAACAGCGCCCATTCCCTCGGAGATCCCTGGGAATTAAAGCCCACAATTCCTGCGGAAAAAACCAAAAAAATCACAGGAAAAGCAACAAATGATCCAGGAGTGCGAATCCAGCAGGGAATACAAGTGTGCTCTGCTCCCGCTGGATGCGTCCAGCCAGGATTGAATCCCGGGTTTAATGGCATTTTTCCAGCTGTCCCTGGAGTCCCTGTCCAGGATCCCAGGGGATCTTCATTCCACACGATCCCCCCCCGGACACGGAGCTCAGAGGGGGCTGCAGGATGGGGGGTATTTAGGGACACACCAAATCCCAGGAGGAGAACTCCGAGGGAAAGCTGAAATCCCACTTTGGGAAGTTTTCATCCATAATTTCCAGTTTTCGCGTGGAAATTTTACGTTTTAATTTAACGGGCACAAACATCCCTTTAAAAACCCTCCAACAGATTCCTGATAATTGTAATCCAACCAAATAAATTTCTCCAAGGCAAAGCATAAATTTTAGGAATCCTCTCCAAGAAATTCCTTTTGTGCCGTAACTCCACTATTCCCATTAATTCTGTTAATGACATTAACGATAACAACAAGGCGAGCTGCCCCGATCCTGCATCCCATGACATTTTCAGGATGTTTTCCTCCAGGCCAGGCTTACTCCAGGTCGGAAAGGCAGCGAGTGCCAGGAGCGGGGCAGGAGTTGGGATCTTTCCCTGTGCAGGGCAGTTCCCATCCCGGAGCCAAGATAAAAGTGGCATTTTCAGGATGATTGTGCCGGGCTGGAGCTCTGGGGCTCCCAGATAAGGAGAGGAGGGTGAGCCAGCAGGGGTGGGACACGGAGCCTCCGGAGCCTCCGGAGCCTCTGGCACTGTGGGCTCTGCCAGGAGGGATGGTCCGGGATAAGGGAACAAAAGCTGGGATGTCCTGTCTGTGCTCAGGAATTTTTGGGATGGTTCCTCCAACGGCTCCTCCGGTTTTCGGTGGAATTAAAAGCCACTAAAAATAACATCACCAACATCCCAGCATCCATAGGGAAGTGACAAAGCCGAGGGACAGCCTGGATTTTGGAGCTGGAAGAAGCTTTTCCTCAAAAGTCTTCCGTCCTAATTCCTTGCAAAATCAAGAGAACCCAGGAAGGATCCATGACCCTGTCGGAGGGCTCTGGGTTAAGGCTGGGAGCAACACCTGTGTGCTCAATTCCTGCTTTTCCAGAGGCTGCACCATCCAGGCTTGACTGGAAAACCAAACCCAATAATTCCAGGTGGTCTTTTCCAAGATTTCAGCCACTACTGAGGAAAAATCCCGGCTGTGTGAAGTTGGATGAGCAAGGAATTAACAAAACCTTTCCTGAAAATCAAAGCCGATGCACTCAGGGTCAAAGAGCTCGGTAATTCCATTGGGAAAAATGGGAGTGACAGCAAAAAAATCCACCCGGATTCTGGGAACTACACCTGTATCCATGAAAAGCAACACAAAGTATCCAGAAAGAACTTTTGGAACCGGCAAGGAAACTTTTTCCTGGCAATTTGAAGTGGTAAAAATGTAACTCCTGGAAATTGGAGCCCTCCCACTTCCCAAAACACCAGGGCACCGCCCAAAACTTGGGATAACATGGCACCGTCACCAGGAATAAAGCTCTGGAGCAAAAGTGTTCCCTTAAAATGATTAAAATCAGCAAATCCTTCTTAATTGGGATGAGAACTCCAGGGAGCACCCGGGCCTTGGACACCTGGGACCTCCAAATTGCCGCCGAGAATTCCAAAGTCCCCTCCAAGAATTCCAAGGTCCCTTCCAGGTGTTGGCAGAGGAAACCAGGAACACCCAGCTGCCTCTGGAGTCTCCAGAGGTGACAAATTCCTTTAAATTCCTTTTAATCCATCCAAATTTGGGCCGAGATCAGGAAATCCTGAACGTATCCCTCCAGCTTCCAGCTGAATTCCAACTCTCCGGCGTTTCCCGACCTTGGGGCTGAGCATCCAAAGTTTTCCAAAGGACAAGAAGTTAAATAATTAAACACAAAAAGGGTTAATTGGGAAAAGAAACACTTCCAGTTTCCACCTTCCCGGGTCCACAACGTTCCCTTGGGTTATTCCAACAGCAACCCAAGTCCTGAGTAAGTTTTCAGGGATACAGGGAAGGGAAAAGCTGGAGTTGAAATGAATTTTTGGAAAGGATTTTTAAGGAATTTCTTTGCAGTCAGGAAGCCCCAGGACTCTTTTCCCAAAAAGGAACCAAGTGGGAATCACAAATCCCAGTCTCCAGGGTTTCCTCTGGAGCAAGCAAAATGTTCGGGATTTCCAGAGCCAGAGCAGATTTTGTGTTTGAGCCAAACCTTTGGATCACAGGAACAGGAAAAAAATGGGGAAAAAAATTGGATGCTGTGAGGGATGGGGAAGGAATCGCCTTGGGAAAGCCAAGGACACAGCACAAAGGAGATTCCAACCCCGTGGAAAAAGATGGAAAACTCAGCGCCGAGCTCTGCGGTTGGAAACGCCCGGTCCTGGACCTCAAATCCCACAGTTTGGAACAAAAAACAGGGATGCAATTCCCGTCTTAGGTGCCAGATCCCTGATTTCTCCATGACAAGCAGCCACCTCAGCACCTGCCTGAAAATCATGGAATGGAGGTTGGAAAAGACTTCCAAAATTGAGTCCAACTGCTTTCCCAACAGTGCCAAGGCCACCACTAAACACTCCCAAAATTCCACATCCCCGTGGCTCTTAGATCCCTCTAGGACATCCTGGTACCTCTCCCTATCCCAAATTCCTTTCATTTCAATTTTCCAGGATATCCTGGTACCTCTCCCTATCCCAAATTTCTTTCCAGCCAATAACAAACATGGAAGTGACAACTTTTAATCGTTCCAATGATTCCCAAAATCCAAGGCAAACGAAACATCCAACGCAGCCCCAGGATCCGTCATCATCCCACAACAAGGAATATTCACATGGAAGTGCATCCCACTCCAGGGCAGCAGCATGGAAAATGTTTAAGGAAGTGGAAGAAAAAAGGAGAGATGGGATAAATCTGCTTCCAAAGGGGGGAAAAAAGGGATTAACAATGCCCCCATGACTTCTCCCGTGTCTGCTCCAAGGAAGTTCAAGTGAAGACTTGGAAAATCCCGAAATATTCATTCCAAACAAGGTCAAAAGAGCTTTTTTTGTGGAAAAGTTGGTGGAGAACAATTCGCTGGGAGGATTTTTTTCCAGCCACAGGGATCATCTGATTCCCCCTGTCCTGCATCCCCATCACTGCGTCCTTTGTTCCCAGGCTGTTCCCCCTTGGAATGCTGCTGGCCGGGAAAGCAGCTCCGAGCACAGGATTCCCACCAAAACTTGGAGGGATCATTCCCAATTTGCAGAATTTCTGATTTTTCAGGACGAAAACCAGGAAAAATCCATGAAAAATTGGTTTGGGCTTCATCACGCTGGGTACAAATCCATAAAAAATCTGTTTGGGCTTCTCCACACCGGGTAAAATCCATAAAAAATCTGTTTGGGCTTCTCCACACCGGGTAAAATCCATAAAAAATCTGTTTGGGATCCATCACGCCAGGTAAAATCCATAAAAATGGAGTCGGGCTTCATCACACCAGGAAAAATCCATAAAAAATTTGTTTGGGATCCTTGACACCAAACAAAATTCCTAAAAAATGAGTTGGGGCTTCACCACGCCAAGTAAAATCCATTAAAAATATTTTTGGGCTTCTCCACACCAGAAAAAAATCCCTGAAAATGGATTTGGACTCCATCACACCAGGTAGAATCCATGAAAAATCCGTTTGGGCTTCTTCACACCAGGAAAAATCCGTCAAAAGTGGTTTGGGGCTTTTTCACACCAGGAAAAATACATTAAAAAGTCTTTTGGGGCTCCACCACACCAGGTAAAATCCACAAAAAATGAATTTGGGTTCCGCCACACCGGATAAAATCCATATAAAATCTTTTTGGGCTCCACCACACCAGGTAAAATCCCTAAAAAATCTTATAGGGGCTCCACCACAACTCCAGAAGTTTCTCTGGGAACATCTGCCACCCAAACTGAAGCTCCTGGGAAGCAGCAGCAGGATTTTCCCAATGTCCCAAACCCTGCCTGGCTGCTGCCAGCCGGGATTTATTCCCAAACCCCTGCTCCCATTAAACCAAGACCCGCTCCTGAAGCCTATTCCATAAAAAGAGCCCTCTCCACTCTTCACTATGGAAACGGGCTGGGAGAGCTGGGGGTGCTCACCCGGAGAAGGGAAGGATCCAGGAAGAGCTTGGAGCCCCTTCCAGAGCCTAAAGGGGCTCCAGGAGAGCTGGAGAGGGATTGGGACAAGGGATGGAGGGACAGGACACGGGGAATGGCTTCCCACTGGGAAAGGGGAGATTAGGGTGGGATACTGGGAAGGAATTCCTCCCTGTCAGGGAGGGGAGGGGCTGGGATGGAATTCCCGGAGCAGCTGTGGCTGCCCCTGGATCCCTGGAAGTGTCCAAGGCCAGGCTGGAGCAACCTGGGAGAGTGGGAAGTGTCCCTGTCCGTGGCAAGGAAGAACTTCCCAAAATCCCACCTAAACCTCCTCACTTTCACTTTGAATCCCTCTCCCCTTTTCCCAGCACTCCAAGAGACAACAAAATCCCCCCCAAACCCCGTCCAGCTCCAATCCAGGACCATTTCCAGCTCCATTTCTCCCACCCAGGAATTCCCGGAGCTGCAGGTGCTCCAACGTCATTTGCAAATCCCTTTTCCNTCCGTGGCAAGGAAGAACTTCCCAAAATCCCACCTAAACCTCCTCACTTTCACTTTGAATCCCTCTCCCCTTTTCCCAGCACTCCAAGAGACAACAAAATCCCCCCCAAACCCCGTCCAGCTCCAATCCAGGACCATTTCCAGCTCCATTTCTCCCACCCAGGAATTCCCGGAGCTGCAGGTGCTCCAACGTCATTTGCAAATCCCTTTTCCCTCCCGTGGAACATCTCCCAAAGTCCTGTTAAACTTTAACCACGACGATTCCAACCCCTCCAGCTCCCAACTTCCACTTGCTCAATCCAATATTTAACAAGGAAAAGCAGGATTTGGAGCCGACTTTTGGAGCAGCTCAGTGTCCAACCACGTATTTTAAAGGCAAAACTTGAGCCAAATCAGGAATTTTTTCAGGAAAACCGGGGTTAACAATGCAGCAATCCCTCTTCTCCCCGGGGATCACCCAGGAAACAATTCCCAACAACATTCCCGGATAACCTGGCTCTCTCCTGAGTTAATGAACTGCTCACCCTTGTGGTTCCCAGGGGGAGCAGGGAAGTGCAGGATTGATTTCTTTAAAAAGTTGCAGGGATAATAAATAACTCCCGGGAATTACACTTTATCCCAGGTTTTGGCCACTGTGCAAATCCAGCCGTGGCTCCACCAAAATATTATGGAAAAAACACCCCCAGCTGCTCCTGGTTTTAATTCTTCTGGCTGGGACAGCGACAGCAGCAGCTCCTCAGTGGCTTTTGGGGCCATTTCCCAGAGTTTGGGGTCTTTTCAGAGCGTTTTGGGTCCTTCTGAGAGGTTTTGGGGCAATTTCGGAGGGGTTTGGGGCCATTCCAGAGGGTCTGGGATTCTTCTGAGGGGTTTTGGACCATTTCAGACGTTTAGAGTCCCCTTCAGAGGGTTTGGGTCCTTTGCAGAGGCTTCAGGCTCCTTTTCAGAGAGTTCTGGGTCCATTTCAGAGGGGCTTTGAGCCCCTCCAAAAGGTTTAGGTCCCTTCTGAGGGGTTTAGGGTCCCTCTCAGACGCTTTTGGGTCCCTTTTGGTGGGTTTTGGTCCTTCTGAGGGGTTTTAGGGTCCCTTTCAGAGGGGGTTTGAGCCCCTTCAGAGGGTTTAGGTTCTTTCTGAGGGGTTTTGGGTCCCCTTCAGAGGCTTTGGGTCGCTTTCCAAGGAGTTTTGGCCCCTCCCGAGGGGCTTTGGGTCCCTCTCAGAGGCTTTTGGGTCCATCTTAAAGGGTTTAGGGTCACTCTCAGAGGCTTTTGGTTCCTTCCAAAGGGTTTTGGGTCCCTTCCAAAGGGTTTTGGCCCCTCCACACCAGCCTGGAAGTCACCGCCATCCCTGATTTCCCTCCTGGCTCCCGCCCCACGAACTCCTCCATGCTGGGTTTCGCTTTGAACACCCATTAAAAGACCTCCCCTGAATTCCAAGTCTCCACACGGCTGGAAAACAAACCCAACACAACTAGGAATCCCAAGAATCCCCACCAGGATGCGAATCCCAACACTAGGAAGAAGGAGCCGATCCCTGAAGACCCCGGGAGGAGGGGACAGGGACAGGGGTGACAGTGCGGGGGCTGCTTGTTGCATTCCAAAGGGAAAAGTGGGATCTGAGTGGCCTTTTCCCAAATATTTCCTTACCAGGACTCCAGAACGGCGGTGGGGATGAGGGCAAAGGGATTT
>WBMZ01005100.1:0-20804 GCA_013400975.1 Atrichornis clamosus
CTCCCGCCGGGGACGCGGCCGGGACCCCGCCTCGCTGCCCCGGGGCATCGCCCCGCGCCCCGACCCGCCCGCATCCCGGCCCCGGCGGCTGCCATGGCAACGCCGGGTACCGCGGTTTCCCTTATCCCACAGTTGCCTGGTTACCAGCCCCCCGTGCTGGGGAGGGTGCCCCGGTGGACCCCACCCGAGACCACCGTGGGTAGACCTGGAGCACGCCCGGTGCTCGCCAGCCCGGCAGGGCTGTGCGGAGCAGGGGGATCCCGGGGAGCGGGGGGATCCCAGGGAGCAGGGGGATCCCTCCTCTCCCAGCCCCTGGCAGCGCTCTGGCTCCTGTTGTTCAATATTGTAGTAACACCGTGCGTAAACAGCCAAGAGCCTCATCCCGGGAAGGCGTACGGAGGAAGGGAAGAGTGTGTCTCTCAGGGTGTGTAATTAATGCTTCCAAAGAGAGGGATTTTGGAGTCCATGTGGTGGAACTTGGATCTTGCAGGGATATTTCTGTGGGAGGGAAAGTGACAGGTGGTTTGTGTGGATGTGAATAAGCAGCGTGAGAGAGCAGCCTCTCGGGGAAAGCCGTGTGTGGATCCGAATGAAGCACCCATTTTGGCAAGCGCGTGGTGCTCCAAGATGCTGTTGGGTCCCGTTGGGATTTGCAGTCCCACTGGGGGGTTTTGCTCCCAGTTTGACACAAAGGCAAACCCAGAAAACCCCCGCCCGTGCACAACCGGACCGTGGTTCCGAGGCAGTGAGGTGGAGAGCTGCCAGCGTGAAGAGCCATGGCTGCCAAGCCAGGCCACCTGTTAGAGCGTGTTTGGGACCTGCTGGAGAATATCCTGTGCCTGCAAGGTGTGCGTCTGGCTGCGCCTTCCTCCCATCAGCCTCACGTCTTGCGCTCACCTGGAAATTTTATCTGCTGTCTTGCAACGAACCCACTCAGGTAAAACATGGTGGAGAGTCGTGGCTTTGCCAGGTGTGGAGGACAACTCCCTGGCACAGCACACCAGCAGCTCTGTGTCCGGCTGTTCCCCCGTGTTTGTTTTTCGGGCTGTTTGTGCGTTCCCAAGGTGTAAAGAGGCCGCTGAGCTCCGCAGCTGTCGCGTCCCTGAGCACCGCTGGCCCCGGCAGTGCAGAGGTGTCGTGTCCTGCCCTGCCCGGGGGCTGTGCCACCTGCCCGTCACCTGTGCGTGTGGCAGGGCTGGCAGGGACACCAGCCGTGCTGCTGGGGACTGGCGTCTGCCTCGTGCTCGCGGTGGTCGCGGCCGATGGTGACAGCAGAGGAGAGAAGGGAGAAAATGTCCGCTCTGATGTGCTGCGGAGCGTGGCAGTGCTGTGGTACCCAGCACGCACGGGAGCCTCAAACAGCTTCTTCCGCGCTGCTCTCTCAGGGCGTTCTGGTGGTCTGGGTTTCTCTCACCACCAGGACCTGCCAGGTAACGTCACCTTTGTCTCACCTGTGTGATTCCCGTGGCTGATGCCCGTACAGCGTCCAGGCTCGGTTAGCTGCTGTGCGGCCAAACAAGGGTGTGGTGGGAGGATGGGATAGTCCAGGCAGGTGCATGGCGAGGTTTACAGCACCTGGTTATCTGTTAATCAAATAAGGAGGGATCAGGAGCAGCAGACCCCTGACGGGAGGTGGTGGTGATGTTTATGGCCTCCCAGAGCCCAGGGCTGGGTTCCCTGTTGGGGCAGCCTTTAGCTCAGCAGGGCTTGCACTGGAGGTTTGCCCCAGTGAAGGGTTGGCCTCGCTGCCTCCTGCACACCACTGCTCTTTGGGGGGTCATCGGGGGGCCGGGGACTGTGCTGAGCCAGGCACTGACCAGGCAGTTTTGGCTGAGGCTCCTTGATGGTTTAGGGTCAATTCCATGAGGCTGGAAGAAGCCCTGCAAATGGAGTTCCAGGGTACAGGTGAGGGATGCAGCACACGGCGCACTCAGAGAGACCCCAAACCCACAGGAGACGATTGGATGGTAGTAAAGTCAGTTTTGTGTCTTCCATCCAGCCAGCCTCTGAATCAGCATCGGATTTGGGAAGTGCCGTCCGTATCGGAATGGCGAGGGCTGGGAATCTCTTCTCGTCTCTCGTTTGGAAGCACGAGGCACAACAACAGGCACATTAATAGCCAGATTGATGCTGACGTGAAATGGCAGAAGAGCACATCTATGCAGAGCTGGAAATGTCCATTCACACATGCACGCTCTTAAACGCCCCAGGCAACGGAGCGCTGCTGTCACGGTCTGGGGGGCTTTGCACAGAAACTCGAGATTTTAACTAGGTCTGATCTTCGGGAGATGCCCTGAGGACTCCTGGCGGAAGGCGGAGGCTGCCCAGAATTGTGCTGTGATGGCTGAGACTTGACAGGGCAGATCTATGCAAAACAATGAAAAGGAAAAGGGGACTTGAAGATCCAACAGCGTCACAAATTCACCTGCCTTGCTCTGGCAGGATTTGCCGTGCTGCAGAGAGCTGAGCCAGGCGGGAGAGGACTGGGTCTGTCTGCCCGGATTTACCCACTCCTCTACCTCGCCCGGGCTCCATGCACGCACACGCGCCAAGCCAACGGCATGGGGATTGCAAGGGGGGATTATCCATGAGGAAGAGGCTGAGGAGGAGCTGTGGCTGTGCTGCGCACGGAGGGGACGCTGGCCGTGCGCGTGGCAGGGCGGTGAATCACCCGGCCGGCTCGCGTGGGCGCGGGTGGCTCCCGGCTCCTGACGCCAGGGTGGCCCCACCGCTGTCACCCAGCCCTGCCTTGTGCCCACGCTGGTGCCACCGCTGGCTGTGCCCCTGCAGACCCTCGCCGTGGGGCAGGTCCAGCCCTGGTTGCCTCAGGCAGTGCTGGGTTAGTCCCTGAACTCCCTCTCCTCCACATCCTCCCAGAAAACAGCAAACTCCAGGTACTTCCTCACTCTGAGTTGCTGCTTCCTTCCCCCTCAGCTTCTCCCAAATTCCTGATGCCTCCTCCTACCACCGGCGCTTGCAGATAGGGATGGGGGGGAAATGTCTGGTTTCCCTCATAAAACAGCAGGTTTAAGATGAGAGGGAAGGGGAGTTCTGGACATCGCTGCCCCGCTCCTGTGCCACTCCGCCTCTCTCCGTGTTTAGCTGGATCTCACAGTTTTAACAGAAAAACCCCATGTTTTGGTTTAAGTCACAGGCATTGCCACCCCCCGTGGTGTCTGTGGGTACGTGGCTGCTTGGGGTTGGGACTCCAGACGTTGTGTCACCAATGGGGAGAAAAGAGGGAGATTTGGGCTGCGGGACGTGGCCGGGCTCAGTGCTGCCTCTGCTCCTCAGGCAGCTGCTGCTTTTCCGCTCCTTCCCTGAGCCAAGGCACAGCTGGATTCAGCTGGGGGGAGGCAGAGAGAATGGCAGTGCTCGCTCTTCTCACTTTATTTCAGCTTCAGGAAAAAGTGGGTGGGCCAGCTTGGAACAACCCAAAAAAACCTGTGGCTCTTTGCACAGCATATGCTCCCTTGGAGGAGAGCTGGGCTCGTTTGCACTGCAGAGCGCTGTGTTTGCCTTCGGAGCAGGGACACTGCCAATCCTGGCGGCTAACTCGTGCGGAGATAAGTTTGAGCGCACGGAAGTGTGTGAATTCTAGGAATTGAGCTAGAAAAACAAAGAACATATGTGTGCTGCGTGCTTGGCTCGGCCCGGCAGTGAACTCCGCCGCGCTACGTGCGAGAAGCCAAGCGCCGAGCAAAGGGTTGGAAACGCCGCGTGTGGCTGAGCAGGGCCCAGTGCCACGTGGAGGGGCTTGGGGCAGGGAATAATGCAAAATTCCCTGAGTGTGCTCTTCAGGGGATGCTCCAATAGCAGGCAAAGAACGGCAGAATAAACAGCAAAAATCTGGTGGATGATTCATTTGAAAAATGCAGGAGCCAATTCATGGCGCAAGAGCGTGAGCTGTATCACAGCCCTTGTGCACACACAGAGCCCTCCTAGGGGTATTGACTCTGATTTTGCAGCCCTGGCGGTGAAGAGATAAAGGACGTGGGGAAATGTGCAGCTCGAAGTGACTGTGACGCCAGCTGTGGGTCCTTTGTGTGTGTCTCTAAGAGCTGGTAATTAGCCCGAATTATGTGTCTCAGCAAACGAGGGGGTTTGTCTGGGCACGGGGAGCGGGCGCTCCAGTGCAGCCCCGCGCTACACAATGGCACAGCAGCTGCAGGAGAGGGGGATGAAACCCTCCAGTGTTCGGATAAACACATCGCCTTTGGAATGGCAAATCGTGGAAGGGGAGGGAAGGACGGGGATTATCTTGGGGTGCCACTTGTTACGATGAATAAGGCGGGTTCTGGGAACGTGCTCCCTGTGTTGGCGGGGTTGGGGCTGCCCCCTCTGTGGGTGCAATGGGAACTGGCTCCCAGAGGCAGCACCGGGGACAGGCCACAGAGCCACACGCTGCTGGCCAGCACCGGTGGGCATTGCTGAGCCTGCTCCGTGCGTGCCAATCCTGGGAGCAGGGAGCACAAACTGGGAGAAGGGGCTGCAGCAGGATCGGGGGGGCCTTGATGCCCTGAGGAGCCGGCCTGGGGCAGCTGAGCTGCCTTCCCCACCGCTGGCAGCCGGGGTGGGCGGGGATGGAGGTTGCATCGGAATCAGGTCAGGCTCTGGAGGGGCTGAATAGCGGCACGCCAGGAACTGCATCCGTCAGCGAGCTGAATTCCTGCTGTGTCGAGGGCCCCTTCCTTATCGGCACTAATCCAGCGCAGCAGCTGCGGCAGCTCCGTAGCACTCGGCGCTATCGGGGCCGCGCGGGGCTCCCGATAACCCCCCTTCCTCTGCTGTGCCAGCAGCGAGCCCTCTCCCTGCTCCCGGCCATGTATGGCCAGCGAGCCCTGTCGTCGGGGCTCTCGGTGACTGCCTGGCACCGCAGACACAAAGGCAGAGCCCCGGGGCGGCCCGGGGAGCTGCGGGGACAGAGGGGCAGCACCCAGCCTGTCACCGCGGCCCCTCGGAGGAGCGGCACCAGCCAAGCGCTCCCCTCCTGGCACGAGGTGTCCCCCGCACGCAGCCCGCAGACCGCTGGGTCTGCGCTGCCCTGTGCCAGCCGGCAGGGCACGGAGCAGCTGCCCCCCGGCCCCTGGGGAGCTGGAGAAGGGATGCTGCCAGCAGGTTATCGGTGCCAGTGCCCTCCTTTGGCAGTGCCTGGTCGGTCGCAGCAGCGAAGGTGCCCATCCCACACTGGGGACGTGCATCGCAGTTGGGGACATGCACCCCTGCCCGAGCTGGTAGGGGCCGTCACAGCCCGGCCACAGCGTGGGTACACCCTGGGAGAAAGGTCCGTGTGTCCCCGTGTCCCAGTGTGTGCAGGGCCAGGGCCAGGCTCCGCTGGGAGCGGGCACTGAGATTATTTATGGCCTCTCCTCGCTGCTGTGAGTGCAGGGAGCCCGGAGGGCAAATGTGTCTTTGAGCTCACGTCCCACCAGGGCCACTGGCCTCATTGCACGAGTGTGCCGTAATTGCTATGCTAATTGGGACAAATCATCAGCAGGGGCCAGGCCGGGGGGCTGATGGTCGGGGCCCTGCCGTTCTGGTGGGAGATGGCCGGGAGCTGATGCTGAGAGGAGCCCTGGGATGCTCAAAACCAATGAAGTTTTAAGAGCAGATTTAGAGAGCAAACTAAAGTTGTTCTTCTTGCCTCTTCTTCCATGGCGTCTCTTAAATCTTCTTGAGAAAGTTTTTAATTGAAGTGCACCACATTAAAAAAATAATCCCAAGTGCGAGTGCAGTCTGTCCCAGTTCAGCATGCTGGAAATATTCAGCAAACTGGTTAACTTATGCCAAATTCTCCCAAAGACAGTGGGATTTAGGCTTGAGTGTTTTAGCAAACTGGGGCAACTGTAAATTGAGGCTCTTCTTTTCTTTTTTTTTGGTCTCTGTGGAGGCTTAGGTTGAATATTACGAAAAGGTTCTTCCCCTAGAGGGTGGTGGGGCACTGAACAGGCTCCCCAGGGAATGGTCACAGCCTCAAGGCTGCCAGAGCTCCAGGAGAATTTGGACAACATTCGGGATTGTTGGGGTGTTGGCCTCATTGCCTGCAGAGCAAACTTGACACTGCACTGAGATTTATGCCAAGTGGAGATGATTGAAAATGCATCACAGAACCCCACAAAAACGTCTGTCTCTCTGCTCAAACCCTTCCCCTCCTGCCTTTGACCTGCCATGTCCCCATCAGGCTGGGCACAGCGATGGCACCTGGTGTTTCCCAGGACCAGCCTGGCTCCTTCTCCCATGGCATGGGCTGGCCCTGCCTGCCCACAGTGCTGGCCACGGGTTGTCTGTAGTCCCCTCGTGCTCCCTGGCCTTGTCCCAGTGCCCTCCGTGAGCCGACTGGGTGCTGACACCCCCTTCTCCCCTTTCCCACAGTGGCCATGGAGGCAGCGCTCATCTTCCTGTGCTCCCTGCTGGTGCCAGCGGCCGTGGCAGACGGTAGGTGCCCAGTGCTTCCCACACACGGCTCAGGAAAAGGCCATGGGACCCTGGGGAACAGCCTCCACACGGATCCAAGGGGGCTGCAGTGGGGCGTGGGGCAGCAGCCCTAGGAGCCCACAGCTCCAGAGTTTGTGGGGCGCTGCCAGGGCTCAGCCAGGGGTTCACTCACCTCACGCCCCTTGTCTGCTCATTTCCAGTGACCACCCAGGAGAAGGAGGAGGAGGACCCCTTTAACTATGGTGAGCATGGCCGAGCGTGGCGGTGGGTGTGCTGGGGGGTGTGGGTGAGCCATGGGGAGCAAAAGAGCCGTCCCTTTCCCTGAACCCAGCAGGAATGAGCCCCTGTGTGTCCCCCTCCCAGATTACCAGAGCCTGAGGATCGGGGGGCTGGTGTTCGCCGTGGTCCTGTTCACCGTTGGCATTCTCCTTATACTCAGTAAGTTGGGGATGTGGAGGGTGCTGGGCTGGCAGGCTGGGGCTGCTCCTGTGGTGAGGGATGCTGGGAAAGGCCACATCCCACTCCCACCATGGCCACACTCACGGAGGTTCTCTCCTCTTGCAGGCAGGAGGTGCAGGTGCAGTTTCAACCAGAAGCCCAGGTGAGTGAGGGCAGCCCGGTGGGGAACACCTTCCTTGGAAAGCCCCTCTGCTCCCATCATCCCAGCTCCCTGCCACAGCTGGCAGAGTGGCTGCGTTCTCTGCGTGTCCCTTTGGGGTGCCCAAAAATGGGGGATGCTCTGCTGCAGAGCTCCTGGCTGGCAGAGCAGCTCTGCGTGCTCCCAGTGCCCCTTCCTGGCCATCCCACCCGCGGGATGGGGCGCAGACCCCAGGCACTCTCAGCGTGCTCCTCTCCTTGCAGGGCTCCAGGGGACGAGGAGGCTCAGGCGGAGAACCTGATCACCTCGAACGGTAAGGGCACTGTCCTGTGGTCACTGAGCCACCTCCCCGTGGCACTGCCACCTCCCAGCGCTGGGCGGGCACCACAAACCCCTCTGCTCTTCCCTTTGCAGCGACGGGGGCACAGAAAGCGGAGAACTGAGCGGGAGCCATGCGGTGAGCCCTGGGCCGGGCTGGGTGGTGGCCTCAGGGTGGGAGGGACGACTGGGGCCACGTATGGGGGTGACTGCAGGGCTCTGAGCAGACCCGTGGGACTGGGCAGCTCTGCATCTCCAGCACGGGGTGGGGGCGAGCCACTGGTGGGAGCCACAGCAGGGAAACTCGCCGTGCTGGCGAGGGCCTGTGTGTCCACAGGCAGCCCAGCAGGAAAAGGAAGCATCTGTCCGGATTTTCCCTTGTTACACTTCCTTCTCTTGTGCTTCTCCACCCCGAAGTGGTTGTGGTTTTAGAGAGCTGGGTGTGAGTCCCTCAGGGCACCTCACTCTGAGCTCCCTGACCGCCTGGGCTGCGCCCCTGTTGGCAGAGGGGGAAGCCCAGAGCCCGTGCTGGCAGTTTGAGCTGCCAGGGCACAAGCCCTGTGTGGGGAAAGCCTGACCCAGTGCTCTGCTCCCCACGCAGACCCAGAGACCCGAGGATGGACACTCGGAGCGCAGATGCCCGCGGCCTGCGAGGAAACTGAAATCCCAGCAGCAGGTCCCTCTCAGGAGACGCGGCGCTGCCGTGTCTGTGCTCCCCTCTGTGCTCCAGCACCGGTTCTCTGTCTCCTAACCCGACTAAACTCCGCTCACCGTCCTCTCTGCCTCCCGTGGTGTGTAATGTTGCTGTGAGATGATCATTACCTCTAGGGCTAGTTGTTGCTGATGTTGTAATCGTGACTTTCTCTTCACCTTTCTCGTGCTGTGCGTGTGACTCGGGCTCTGTAGGACTGGCAGGCGCTGCCCCTTGGGCTGCCCTCCAAGCCTGGGAACAGGGAGTGTGGGCTGTGGGGCTGGGAATGTGGGCTGTGGGGCAGGGACCCCCGTTCCCCGCCCAGTGCCAGCAGCACAGCCTCACAGGCTTTGGGCAGGGCTTGGGGACCTGTCCCGCAGCGCCCTGGGGACCTGCCCAGTGTGGCTCAGGGCCACCCATCCCCATTTCAGCAATAACCCCCTGCACACCCCTGGCCCAAAGGCAGCCATGGTGGGGGTTGAGTCGAGCAGGGACATCCCACGGCTCGGCTTCCCTCCCTGGGGTCACTGGGGTGCTGGATTCGAGGCTGAAGGGAGCTCTCCTGTCCGGCCTGCTTGGCACTCCCCGTTTGTGTCCCTGGTTAAACCTGTGGGACGCTGCTTTCAGTGTGAGGAAAGGCCGTGGTGGCAGAGAAGCCCGTGAGGTCCCCAGCACGGTGACGCTGTGCAAGAGGGCGGCAGCGCAGCGGTGACCCCTCCAACCAGCACAAACCAGCTCCAGGCCAGCGCTCTGCCTGCGAGCCGGAGCTGGGGGGGTGGCACAGTCCGAGGGCTAAAGAGAAACAGAGATCCTGTCTGTGCTTGTCTCCAGCAGGGAAGGGGCAGCAGCGTTTCCTCCGGGTGCTCGCTGCCCCTCCTGGCACCTTGTCTCTCCCTGTGCCGTGGCCCAGGACACGGCCACCTGTGTCAGTGCTGCGTGTTGTCCCGTGGTGGTTCTGTGTCACCCCCGGTGCCAGCTGTCCCTTCTCCCCACGGAGCAGCAGCCGGGAGTGATTCTCGGGGCTTTTGCACACCTGAGCTTGCACTGTGACAACGTGCTGAGCCCAGAGGCCATCGCCACCCTGTGTCCACTCGTGGGTCAGAGGTAAACTTGTGATTTTTGGCCCTGCCCTAAGTCCTCGGGCAGGCAAAACCTCGTCTGGGGCTGCGGACTGCCAGCTTGGATATGGGCAGCAGGGGTGGGTCCCCAGGGCTGCACTGAAACACCTCCAGGTGCCACCCCACACAGGGAAGGGGGTCTTGTCCTCCAGGATGGTTTTGAGAGGGCTTTCTGCTGTGTCCATCCCACTGTGGTGGCCCTGCCTCCAGCGCGGGCTGTGTCCCTGTGTGCTTGGCATCACGCGGTGGCGCCGGGAAGCTCTGCCCCATCTGTGCCAGGCAGAGGGACCGTGTCTCCCGTACTGTGTCCCTTCCCTCCCTCCTGGCTGTTGCAGAGAGCTCCCGGCCCAGCCCCTGAGTGTCACGGTGTGTGTCCCGTCGGAGTGCCCGTGCTGTCCGTAGTGTGCCGTCGGTGTAACCACGAAACAAAGAGCTCCCTGTGGTGTGTAAAATGGCCAAACCCTGACTGTTGTAAAATAAACTGAGCTATTGTGTTTCCTTTTAAATAGGCGAGTGTGCTGCTGTGCTGGAGGGCTGGTGTGTTCTGTGCTGTGACCTAAGGGGAAAGGAATAAAATATCGTTTCTATCGGTGCCTGCCTGCGTTGTCTCGAGGCGTTCCCAGCCTGGCTGGGCGAGGCGCCGGCAGCTTCCCACGCTGTCCCATTGTGGCCCGGCTGGGGCCAGGGGAGCAGGGGCAGCGCCCTGCGCAGCACAGCCGGGCTTTGTGCCAGCCGAGCCCCCTCCCTGCTCCCTTCTGCAGCTCAGCAAGGGCCAGAGCCTGTGGGAAGGGAGCGTGGGGGCGTGGGCGCGGACGCTTTTGTCCCTTGGCTTTTTGGGAGCCGCTGTGTCGGGCTGCTGGCGCCCTGGTCTGGGGAATGCTGAGCGCTGCCAGGGCGCTGTGACAGCAGTGACAGCAGTGCCACTGTCACAGCCCCACGCAGCACCCTCCTGGGGCTTGGCTGCACCCCGTGGCACCGGAGCTGGGCCGCCGCGGGCCCCGGGTGTCTGCGCTCCTCAGCCGTGCCAAGGGGAGCGTTCCCCGGGGCCGGCTCCCCCCGGACACCCCGGCGTTAATCGGCTTGGGCGCGTGACTCCCGCTCGCTGATGGCGAGATTACAGCAAACTGGATTGCACGGCCCTGCTGGCAGCTGGCCCCGCTGGGCTCGGGGCTGGCACTGCCCACGGAGGGGCACAGCAGCCCGGTGCCCACCGCCGGCAGGGACGCACCACGGACATGGCCGTGCCAGGGCGCCGCAGGGCCCTGGGGTGGCTCGGTGCTGGCAGGGAGGTGCTGGCCCGGCCGAGGGACACCCGCGGTGCCAGGCTGGGAGGACGGGGCGTGCTGCCCGCTCCTCTCTAACAAAAGGCAGTCACAGCCTGTATTTGAGCCCATCCCTCGGGCTCGCCGCCGCTGCAGGAGGTGAAGCCCAGTTGGGCTGATGCTGGGAAAGGGAGGGAGGGCTGGGACAGGGACACCCGCGGCCCGGGGTGCCCAGCCCTCCCCACCGGCTGGCACGGTGGGTGCTGCCCCTGCCCTCCCCTCCCCTCCCAAGCCTCCTTCCCAAAGGCGGGCGGGAGCCCTGTGCCTCCCCTCGTGACTGCGATAAACATTACACCGAGGCCATTAATGTTTAATGAGGTTTGTCTCCCAATTAATGCGCCTTCCCGTGGGTGCCCACTCGCAGAGCGAGGCGCCCGCCGGACAACACGCCGAGGCGATGGGTGACGGTAAGGACAGACACCTCCACGGGGGCATCAACGTGTGAGGAGCAGGGCTGGTCCCTCCCACCACGGGGGAAGCTCTCCATGAGGATTTGGGGTGGGGAGACGTGGGGATGGATCCTCAGAGCACAGCCCTGTGGCACATCGGCGCCAGCTAACGTTTGGCTTCTTGGGGTGATTTCTCGTTCCAAGCTGCTCCCAGCAGAGGGATGTGCAGTCAGGTAAGGTGGCTGGAGCGGTGACACGCAGCTGTCAGGCAGAGGAGCCTCTGGCATGGAGAGGGGTTGCTGGGGTGCACCCTGGTGTGAGGTGTGAGCCTGAAGGGTTGTTCAGTTCTGTGCACTGCGGGAGCTGAGCCGTGGATGGAGTCCTGCAGGAGCTGAGCCGTGGATGGAGTGAGTCCTGCAGGAGCAGCACTTCCCGGCGGCAGTGGGTCCCTGTCTGCAGCTTCACCTGGAGCTCAAAGGCTCCCGAGCATCCTGTGAATGCAGCCTGCAAGTGCATCCCGTGGCTGTTAGACTGCCTGGGGTGAGACCCAGGAGTTTCCTGGCTCAGCTGCGTGCCAAGGAAGGCACAGCGCTCTCGCTTGCGGTCCTCGTTCTTGGTCTCTCCCACCTCCATTCTGCGAGGACGTGGTTCCCACTGGGGTTTCTCCTCTTTTTCATAGCAAGTGCCCGAGCAGGGCCCGGACAGGTTCAGCTACGGTGAGTGTGTGCCTGGGGCAGCCCAGCGGCTGCGGGCAGGGGGACAGGCGTTCCCCTCCCACACTGCCATGACTTCTGTGCTGTGGGCTCAGCCCCACACTCCGACTGGGCTGACACCTCCTGGCTTTCCTCCCCAGACTACGACACCATCCGCAATGGGGGGCTGATCTTCGCTGTCGTGGCTTTTGTGATTGGGCTTCTCATCATCCTCAGTAAGTGCCTGGGTGGGCTGGGCACCCCCTTGGCTCCGTTCCCTGCTCTGCTCGCCCCCCTCCTCTGGCCGGGAGCAGAGCTAGGGGTCACCAGCCCTGCCCCACAGCACCAGGGGTGGGCACAGCCTGCCCCCGGGGCTGCCTGGGAACTTTCCATCCAGGCACACTCCCAGCAGGGAGCGAGTTGGGAGGGAGACCACGTAAATATTTAGTGTTTCCCTGCCAGCGCCAAGGCTTCAGAGGGAAGGTCACCCATTAAAAATAGCAGAGAAAACTCTGACATTTCCAGAGCGAGGGACCAGCGTTCCCAGAGCCCTCAGACCTCGGCAGCTCCCACAGTGACCCAGTGCTGAGTGTGCAGGGCACCCTGTGACCCTGTCTGGGTGTTCTGGCACTGCTCCGTACCGGCACCACTCCGTGTGTGGTGGCCGCAGTATCACAGCTGCTGCAAGGGCAGTGCCCACTAATTTTAGGGAGAAAAATCTGAAAACTAACAGCATTTGCCATAATGGGACAGCTCGTGCAGGAGCTTGAGGCCGGGCAGTGCCAGGGCTGCAGGGGTGGGTGAGATGGGGCAGGGGGGAGGCTCAGCCTCAGTCGCTGCTCTTGTCCCCAGGCCAGCGGTTCCACTGCGGAGGGAGGAAGAAGAGGAGGTGGGTATTGCACGGTTTTCAGGCAGCCTCATCTCTGCTCCCTGTTCCAGTCCTGCCAGCTGACAGGGCCGGGGTTTGGCTCACGCTTTCCCCCTCTCTCAGCCGCGTTGCCCAGTGTAACATTTCTTTCCTTGCTTTTTGCTCCACAGACAAGGGAACGAGGAGGATCTGTAGGTGCAGGTAGGCTGCAGGAGGAGGCTGCAGCTGGCAGCCAGGCTCCCTGTGCTGGGCAGCGATGCTTTGGGGTACTTGTGCTTCAGGGAAGTTCTTACAGGGGGGTTGTCTCGGGAGGAGAGGGGCTGGGACACGCTGGCCATGTCACCCTCCCTCTCTCTGGTTTCAGAGCTACAATGCCACCGTGGAAGCAGAGCTCCTTCCGAAGCCCAGAAGTCCTTGCCAGTGGCCACCCCTCACCCCGCTTCAGTGGATCCGTTACCCTGAAGGGCCAGAACGCAAATTACCCTCGTGCTTCCCCCTCTCTTAGACCCAGCAAGAGTTCCTTGGCTAATAAAGTTCAAGCTCAGAGAGGTTAAACTCCGTGCCCGAGGCGTTTGAATCGCCCACTCTCCTGGCCCAGCGCCAATGACTTTTCCGCCCTGCAGGCATCTTCCATCACAGACCCAGGAAAGGTTCCCGCTGGCTCCTCCGCACCCTGAGGCATGGAGCAGCCACCCGCCTCCGCCCTGGGTTTGCTCCGGATGTTTCCTCTCCCAGCTGCAGGTTCCTGGATCCTGCGGCACATGCCTTTCCCTTGGGATGCACGGGAAGGGGCTGGCAGCGGCGTGGGGCTGTTCGTGTGCTCGTGTCTGGCTGGGATGGAGTTAATTGCCCCCATCGCAGCCCTCACGGTGCTGGGCTGCGTGTTGGGAGCTGGGAAGGTGCTGGGATCACACCAGTTCTGGCTCCTGCTGCTCCCGCAGCACCAGGGCTGTCCCCCCAACATCCCCCTCGCCAGCAGGCTGGGGTGGGCAGGATCCTGGGATCCAGGACAGCCCCAAACTGATCAAAGGGATTTTCCAGACCAGGCGGCACCTGCTCAGGTAGAGCGGGAAAGGGAAAGGAGGAGAAAGGGGGGGTGTTCTTGAGTTACAACTTGTGCCTTGCGGAGCCACCCCGGCTTCTCTGGAAGGGGCTGGACATCGCCTGCGCACGGGAAGTGCAGAATGCAGTCTCCTGGGTTTCTTTTTTTCCTTTTCTCGTGCTCACGCTCCCTTTGCTTTCACTTTATAAACTGCCTCTATCTTGTCCTGCACGTTTAGGGGATTTTCCCTCTTTTTAATCCCTCCCTGCCCTGCTAAGGAGGGGAGTGATGGAGCGGCTCAGTGGTGTCCAGCCGAGGTGAACCCAGGCGTCCTTCTCGGTCAGGAACAGGGCCGGGACGAAACGCGGAGCTCTGTGCGAGCTCGCGGCCTCTCTCAGCTTCAGATTCAGCCAGAAACGCCTCTTTCAGAAAAAAAAAAAAAAAGAGCAAAACTCTCCGGCAATTGGGCGGTGAGCGAGGAGGGAGGTTCACTCTGTGTGCGGGGAGCTGGCCCGACACAGACACCTAGTGACGGGAGGGCAGGGCTGCCTGGGCCCCACCGCTGGCCCCCACCCTGCCCCAGCACCCTCGCCCCTTTCCCTGCAGTTCTGGGGCCAAAGGGGGCCTCGGGGCACCCCAAACCAGCAGAGAAGTGGGGGATCAGGGAGGGATGCTCGCTCCCAGCCCCATGAGTCCGGGGGTGCTTGACCAGGGAAGGCTTTGGGTGAGAAACCCCAGGTTGCCCAACTCAGGGGGCTTCTTCTCCTCACCTGACGCCACTGTGGCGGCTCAGATGTGCCTTCAGGAACCCTAACAACCCCAGAACAACTGGGATGGAGAAACCGACTCCCTCCGTTTAGGCTTCAATTGAGGTCAGACATTGACAGAAAAATAGGATTAGCTGGGGGAAGGTTATTAGGCAAAATCCGTGCAATTTGTCTAATCTGAGGTGCTTATTTAACACAGTAAGGAGATTATTTTGGAATATAATTTTGACTTGACACTGACCCACTAATAAAGACTCGTTGCAGCTTTGCACAGCTCGAACAGGGACTGGAGTCCTGCAACTGAGGGAGAAAATGGTTAATGGTTGAACTTGATGACCTTAGAGGTGATTTTCCAGCTAAATGGTTCTGTGATTCCATGAAAAGTGCCTGTTTAACATCACAGAAGGGTGTGATCACACCAGAACTGCCCTGCCCACCCCTTGCTCCAACCCCTGGTCGTCGCTGAGTGCACTGGGGTTGCAGCCCCGAAAATCCGGAGCTAAAGGCAGGAAGGGAGCTGGGTGTGAAATGAGCCCGTCCTCAGCAGGGTGTCACGTCCCTGAGTCCCAGGGCTCGTCACCCACCCAGTCCCTGAGCGTGCCAGGGCTGCAGCCGTGCCCTTCAGCTCCCCGTGGAGCCCCGCAGACGGAACCCCGCAGACGGAACCCCTGTGGCTCTGGGGCCGGGGATTACGGGGAGTGAAAAGCCGTGTCTGGCTCCCACACGGGCTCTCTGTCTCGGCAGCAGATGGCATTAATGGCATTATTCTGCACACCCACGTGTGCCCACACCTGCACAGCCCCACGGCCCGGGCTGGGGACACTGACGGGGTGCAGTGCCAGGGCAGGACACGCCCCAGCACCCAAACACTTGCACTGGGTGTGACACTTGGAGAGCAGGGTCTTATCAGAGCTCCACTGGGAGCAGCCCAGCTCCGTGCTCCCCCAGGATGGAGCCAGGGAATCTGGGAGCCAGGAACAGAGTAAAAGTGTAAGCTGATGGTATGATGCACGGGAAATGTACTGGGATAGGGGGGCTGCCAGCAGCTCTCCAAGCCTCCACACTAATTTGCTTTGGGTATTGAGCCCAGCAGCTATGGGAGAGGGGAGCTGGAGCACCACAGGAAAAGGCCACCATGTCCCCTTCCTCCTGCTTCTGCCCCAGTGAGAGGGTCCTCCTCTCCCCCTGAGTCCTTGTCCCCATTGCAGAGTGTCCATGGACAAACCCCAGCCCCTCAGCCCTTTCCCTGTGCTCCTTGTGGGAGCCGTGGCCTCAGCGAGGAGGCATTTGACATCTCCCCTGAACCAGGCAATCCTGGAGGATTTCTCTCACAGTCCCTTGAGCCATTAATCTTCTCAAAGTAAATCTTTCCTGCGGCACAAAGGGGATTGGGTAAATAACACAGTGGACAACTGGAGTGCCCTTTTCCTCTGGGAAGACTTCCAGATCCAAAGAGCTTCCCCTTGGTGTTGGCTATTCCCTGTTTGCTCTGCTGGTCTCTGGATGGACAGGTGTGAAGTAGAGGGGCTCTGGTTAGCTGTGGCTTGGCCTGTTCTTGTGTTTCATCCATGACTGAATGAGAGGAGATGAGGCACCGGGGCAGGAACCGGAGGAGCAGCAGCCAGGGAGGAGCCTGCCAGCACTGCTCCACCATGCCAGGGACGCATTTCGCCCATGAGGAAACACGAATGCAAAATGTCTCCTCATTAGTTTAAAGAGGAGAGCAGCAAATGGTGACTGAGGGAGCCAAAGAGGAACACTTGAGAGCGGAGAGCTGGGCCGGGCTGGCGGGGAGCCAGCCACGCGCCTCGGCCTCCCTTTGTTCTGCTCCCGAAAAGGCAGCGCATCCATCACCAGCAGCACCTCTGCCAAAACAGCAGCGCTCCGCGGGCTGAAATTACTCTCCAGCCCAAGGAAATGACATTTCAGGCCCCATTTCCACGTGGCACGTGCCTCAGAGCCGAGGTGATTGGGGAATAACTGCCCACATGCAGATGGCGGGGGACAGCGATGCCCTGGGAGCGCAGCCCAGGGATGGGCAGGCTGGCTCCTCCCGGTGGGATTCACAGTGGGATGTAGCTGGAAGCAAAGGAGGGTCCCCATGAACCCAGTCCATGTGTCTCAGGGCCGTGCTTTGGAATCACAGAGGTTGGAAAACACCCCTAAGATGACCGAGATCCGTTACCCAACACTGCCAAGGCCACCACTAAACCATGTCCCCAGGGGTCACATCTGGACACAACTGTCTTTTAAATCCCTGTTTTAAATCCCTCCAGGGCTGGCGACTCCACCGCTCTCCTGGGCAGCCTGTTTAGCCCCTGGAGCTTGCAAAAAGCCCCTGGAGTTTCCGAGGACAGGGACCCCGCTCGCCTCCCTCTGTGGAGCTCCCCTTGGCGAAGCCCCCTCGCCTCTGTCCCTGGTTCCCGGGTCCCCGCTCCGCAAAGGAGCGCAGCAACACTAGAGGGAACCAAATCCCAGCTTCTTGTCGGCACACAGGCTTTTCCTTGGGAAGCCGAGCATCCCGGCTGCCCAGCAAGGAATTCCGGCTCTGGGCACGGGGAACCTAGAGACCTTTGCAGAGAACAGAACCACAGGATGGTTTGGGCTGGAAGTTTAATGTTGTTCCCTCTTTTCCTGTCACTCTTTGTCCACCATCACAAGTGCCAGGGATCCCTTATGAAAATGCAGCTGTTCCCGTAGCGCAAGATGCAAGGGGCTCAAGTAGGATCTCATTTTTGGGTACATGGGTCTGCTGGCGCCTGCCTGTGCAGGGCTTTGCCAGCCCTTTACTGGGGCACAAGCCCCTCACCACCTCCACCGTATGGCAGCTGCTTGCCCCACTCTGCCACTGGGGAAACTGAGGCACAGATCGGGGCTGCAGCCACAGCACCCACACAGGGCCAGTCTTGGGTCTGCGGGCAACTGGGGAGGGTGGGCACAGGGGTTCAGGACAGGTTTTGCTGCAGAGAATCATACCCGGGCATGCCCAGCACTTTTCCACCCAGGTGTACCCCGTGATCAGCCCAGCTGAAACCTGTCCTGCAATTACCCCCACAGCCTCCTCCACCGTGTCACGGGCAGGACTGGGCTGGTCGTGCGGGACACAGCTCTTGTCTTTGTCCCTGCGGGGCAGGGTGTCCAGCGAGGGGTTGCGGCCGGCTGGCTCTGCTCGCCCGGGAGGTGCTGCCAGGGTGCGGCGGTGATGCTTGGGAAGTGCTTTGCGGAAATCGGCTCGCGGCAGGTAAGTAGCCCTGTTGTTTTAATGACCGCTTCCTCCGGGGATTTGTCTGCGAGGGCGGCTGAGGGCACGGGGCCGGGGCCCGGAGGGAGGTGAGGTGTGCCCTGGCCGCAGGGATGGTGGGTGCAGCACCTCTGCCCTGCACAGGGCACAGCCCGGGGCTGGGGCTGACCCCAGTGGCCGTGGGGGTGCTGTGTGGACCCTCCTCTTGGCTGTTTTCCTCAGTGTCCCGCTGTGTGCCTGCATGGAGAGGGGCTTTTTGCATATTAGTGAAAGAATTGTCTTTAGGGTGAAAGGCTTCACTGGCTAACGGAGTCTGTGAGCACAGGGCACTGCCATAATGCCCTGAGCTCTGGGGAAGCCTGGAGCTGAGTGTAATTCTGCCCAAAGGCAGGATAAATGCCAGGGAGGGGGAGGTTGAAGGGGGCTGGCTGTTTTTGAAGGGCTGTGGGCTGCCCTGTGCCCTCAGGAGAGGCAGCAAGACCCCGCTGTGCATGTTCTGCTGTGGTGAAGAGCAGAGGGTCCCTCCTCCCAAAGCCTGTGGGGGCTCAGAGCCGTGCGTGGGCACGTGTTGCTATAATTTCTCCTGTGTCTCGTGCGGAGTTTGGGCCAGGGAATTAATTCCTTAGCACGAGCTTCACCTCTTAGCTGTGCAGCTGGGCTGGCTGCTGGCTCTGGCAGGCTGCTGGCTGCCTGTTAGGAGGTCAGTGGCTACAGGGAGTGTGAGACGCGCTTCTCCTCGTGAGTCACTGCTGGCCTGGCTCCCTGTGAGCCGCCTGCGCTGCCAGAGCGCGGGTCAGCGCTGCCCAAGTAATTGCTGCAGAGATTTCCTGCCTTTCCTCACCGCAGCCGTACGAGGCACACGATGCTGTTATGGGTGTTAGCAGGACACCGCCTTCCCGGGCGCAAGGCGATGCACAAACGCTTCCTGTGTGCGTGGGCGCGCGGAGCTGCGGGAAGGCTGATGTCCCCAAAGCGTGGCTGGCTGCTGGGCAGGAGCTGAGCCCCAGGTGTGGGCTGGCAGGAGCCAGCTCCGGGAGCCCTGGCTGCCCGCCCGGCGCTCCCGGCCCCGCACGTGCGCTGGGCTCTGCGCGCTGGCAAAAGGCCTGGGCTGAGCCTCCGTGGAGGAGCAAACAGGGCTGTAGTGAGCAGCACAGGTGACTCAAGGACTCGCCAGGGCTCCCCGAGTGTGGCCCAGGCTGAGGGCTTTCCCCGCCAGGTTTAAGTTTCGATTTTGGTGCTGCTTCCTGCCTTGCCAGCAGCTCCCGTGCTGGAGGAAGGAGCCCTTGGCAGGGGGAGGTCAGCGCGCTCGGTAGGGGCTGATGAGCTGAGCTGGGGATGGTGAGGAAACCCATGGGAGATGCTGAACAGCCAAGGGAGCTAAAAACGATCGGGTGAGCAGCATTCACTCCCCCTGCTCACATGCCTCACGTGAGGATCTGCTGGGCCCAGTGGGTGCTGTGCCAGCGAGTGCCCTGCCAGCCCACGCAGCCCCGTTTCATTCACTCCCAAGTGTAGGAGGGTACAAATCACACCTGAGCCCGATGCGTTCTCTGCTGGTTTGCACAGTGCTGTAGCAGGTTCTGTGGCTGGCAGCTCGCTGTCAGCAGGCTGGGCTGTGCTGCCATCCTGCAGCAGCTGCCAGGGAGGGAAGGGGGCAGATGCATGGCATGTGGCTGGGGCTCCCCAGAGCCCGGGCTTTGCTTGTTGCCTGGGTATGGGCCTGCATACCAATTTCCCTGCGAAGCATCAGCGAACATCTGTAGGGCGATGTAGGTGGCGATTGAAATGCACCTCGATTCCTAGAGGGACGTGTGGGCACCGGGCGTGCATCAGCTGCTGCTTCACTGCCTCTCGGGATGCTGGTGGCAAGGCCAGGGGTGCCAGCGTGGGGCTGGGGAGCAGCACGTGCCCGCGTGGGAGGGCTGTGTGCCGGGGACACCCACGCGCCGTGACAGAGCTGCTGAGGTGGCCTGGGAACGGGCTGGGGAGGGGGTGGTGACGGCGCTACCGAGCTCGAGGAAGAGGAAACACATCCTCGGAGAGGAGGGGGAAAGCTGTGGTGTGTCAGACCCACACAGCACGGGCACAACGTTTCTGCTGTTGGCACTGAGGTCTGGGCAGGGGTTAGGTGGCAGCTGGCCTCACTGTGCTAAAATAAGAGTGTCTGGTGTGGGTGACCTGGAGCAGGGAGGGGACAGGGGACACGGCGTGGGCACGCGGGTCCCTGAGCCCTGGCAGCCTCTCCGTGTCCTTTGGCCCTGTTCTGCCTCTGAGGTGGGAACCTCCCACCCACACCATGCGGATACCCCCTCGGTAAGATCCCCCGCTCTTCGAGGGACTTCTAGGTGGGAAGGCTTGCAGTGAATCCATGACGGCTGGAAATGGCCGAGGGGCTGTTGTTTTCCCAATTTCTGTGACGATAGTTGGATTTTCAATTAAATCTAAACAGTGCGTTTTAAAAAATCCAAACGTAATGTTTTTCCTGCTGGTTGTTTTGTTTGAAATCTGAATGCTTTAATCTTTCTTTCTGTTTATTTTCCAACAAATTGGGCTTGTAAAGGCTGTTTTGGAAAGCAAAGAAAACCTGCTATAATCACTTCAAGAAAAGACACTCTGAATGCTCTAACGGTCCAGACAAATTGGCTTTGGTGCGACTAAGTCTTGGGGAGAACAAGCCTCGGCTTGAGCTAAGCCTTGGATAAATACACCCCAAAGTAAAGCATTAACGGGTATTTGTTTGTTATTTGCTGGCTGGAGGGATGAATGTGTAATGAATCTGCTGGGCCCGGTCTTGCCTGTGTACCCTGTCGTGGGAGCAGCACGGGCTGCTGAAAGCCCTGATTTCCCATCCCTGGAAGTGTCCAAGGCCAGGCTGGATGAGGCTTGGAGCAACCTGGTCTAGCGGAAGGTGTCCCTCTGGTGTGTAAGGTCCCTTCCAACGCAAACCATTGTACTGTTTTTGTCCCCCGGATGCTGGAAGAGTGTGCGGGAGGCCCCGGGAGCAGGAGAGGTGCCAGCTGCTGGTCCCGGGTGGCCCAGCCTTGCTGCCGCACCCCCAGCCCTGCGGCCAGGACAGGGCTCACCCGGGGCAAGGCGCCGTGGTGCGGCTGTGCAGGGATGGGGGAGCGTGAATCCCGCTCCAGCCTCCCGGGGCTGCACCGGGGCTCATTGCCCGGGGGCGAGCGCAGCTTGGGGGCGGCTGGTGGGGGCCAGGGGCTCTGTGAGCCCCTGCGCGCGCCGAGGAGGAGGAGGAAGGGGCTCGCCCGGCGGGGGCCGCGGCCGCCCCCAGCCCTGCGCGGCGCGGGGGGGGCGGGCGCGGGCGG